>APFE030842462.1:33677-84444 GCA_000404065.3 Pinus taeda | reverse complement strand
ACATAATATTTTTTTCAAACCAAATATTTCCTATTTATTTAGTTTAAAAAACTTTAATCTTACATTTATAATTTGAAATAAATACATTTATCTTAATTATTGGATATAGTTAATATTGAGATTTATTAATCTAGCCTAGGCATGAGAGCCAAGTGCCTATGTGGGCCCTCACATGAGAGCCAAGTGCATGACCTGTTCGTCCTTCTGCGAACATGTTTATATCGGACCTGCTAAGTGTCTCAAATTGCTCATCCTACCTGCTGCATAGAGAAAGCTTGGTTCCTGCCTCCATTCATTTGAAAGACGCCTGCAGAATCTATCGAGCGAGCGAAGGATTTCCTTACATCCCTAAGGCTGACGCTCCAGCCCTTCCTCTTTCACCCTCCACTTCACACCTTCAGTGCCTTATGTAAGTCGGGTCGGTGGGCACCATCACTATACCCTGCTATCTGAGATTTGGAAGGACGTGAGGCTCACGGTTCTCCGGTTACAATCCCGCCCACTAAACTACGTGCTCCAGAAGGCAGGTTCCTAGAAGTGGTAAGTGGATTCCTGTTCGAAGCCAAGATGTGGGTATGAGAGATTGATTCATCAGGCCCGAGGCCGAAGCAAAAGAAGGAGCTTCTATTAGGGAATCATAACATAAGTAAGTAAATGAATGCATGTAGGCATTACCTTTCCTTACCTTAATGTCCTGTTTTTGTCCTACGCTGTTGTCGATGGCATAAGCATGTGATCCAGTTCTTACAAACAGAGAATTGAGAACATGAGGAAAAGAAATTTGGAAAGCAGGTACAGGCATACCAAGCTTGTTTCCCTTTTCTGTTGGCCTGCCTTCCTCGTTTCCCCTTTCTGTTGGCCTGCCTTAATTCGGCTTAGTTCTGATTCAGGTTTATCCCTAATTTGAGGCCTGGTATTTTTCTCATATTAATAATATTTTATCTAAATCTATAGTTGCAAATTGCAAATTTGTATTATACTATGTTCTCATCCTCTGTCTAACTAGTTGTGCAATCAAACTGCCCAATTTGGTCTTTGAAATGAGATTGAAAACATCTGAAACAAAATGAAAAGCTATAAGACCTTCAAGAGAGAAAAGAGCGAAATTGTGTATGTGAATGGTATTTCTGAAATTTGCAATATGTGAAACAATGGAGGACTATGTCACCATTGTGTACAATGCTAGGGTATTGTAGAAATGATCTTTCTATTGTATTCCTATCGCTTCATCTTTTTGAAATAATTAGCACTCCATTCGAACATTAAGCTCCCCAAACACTTCAACATTGGCCTTTTAGCCGCACCGTTTTTATTATATCACCATTAACCTCAACTTTCTCTCCCTGCACACAAATACCAAGTAAATTGAAAATACAGGTATAGGCTTGTGATTTAACAATGTTCCAATTGCCGTTGAAAACAAATCCCAAAGTTTCATCTTCACCTTTTGTGCAGAAGATCTGCATGCTGCTTTATTTTCTACATGTGGTCTTGTTTTTGACTTCTTTTCCAATTTTCTGCAAATAATAAAAACCAAAAAAGATAAGAGAAAATAGAATTTTCAATCATGTTACTGTGAAATCAAAGTGATGAACATGAGGTTTTCTTTTACAGATCAACGAATTTTTTAGGGAACCTAGGGATTACCTGTATTTCCAGCTGAAAGCTACTCTGAGAAAATCACGAGACCCTTGAGGGCACGGATGCTTACTGGTAGTCAGCCTGTGTAATGCTCGCAACATTAATATACATTCTTCATTCTCCTACAGGTTCCACAATTTTTTTTTCATTTTGAATATTATTTTGAAATGCCTGCAGAAAACTTGAAACGTTAAATTGAGATGTAAATATTTAAGTTGTCATTACAAATTATAATAAGTGATTTAAATTCAAATGAATAATTTATACAGAAAGTAACTTAGACACAATTAGTTGCAGTACGATACATTTCTTGTCTGGAAATGCACCTATATGTTATCACCACTCTTTGGTGGATAGGCTAGTGCATTTCCAGACTGGAAATAGGAATAGGTGTTGGAACTAGTTGTCTAACTTATTCTATGTTTGAATCAGACAATAGAATTTAAATGGGTTATTAGAATTTATCATGGTAACTTACGTATGAAATACTTCCGAGTCTAATTTTCCAGATGTTTCAAAATTTTAAATTTGCAAAAAGAACTTGTGTGGAATGTGAAATTCCTGGTCTGTCACTGTTTCTATTTGGATTACGCACAAACTATAAATTGATTACTGCATAACATAACAGTACCTCTCAAGGAGAAGGATAAATTTTGATTTCTTTTGATGAGCACGTCCACAAGATTGAATAAAGCTTCGTACTCTCTTTGGCAAGTCAAAACGAATGACACAACTACACCTTTGGATGTCAATGCCCTCTTCGACAACATCAGTGGAAACCAAGAGTTTTACCTGTAAAACACATATTGTCAGTCAGTCACGTACCTAAATTATTTTCTTTTGAAACTATATTAATTTATGTAAGTATTTTTGAAATTTTGTAAATTTATTTTAATTTTAGATTTATTAGCAGAAAAAGATTGACACAGTAGAGAACCAACAATAAGAACATAGATTTAATACCTGTAACAGGAAGATGGAAACGCTGGACAGGCGGACCTTGAATCGCTTCTGAAGCCATTCTTGTAAAAAAAAACTCACCTTTGTGCAGATTGTGCAGGATAGTCAAATTAGAGATAATCTATGGAATCTAAATCTAGAAGACAACACGAGTCCTTAAAGAGGTTGTTCATGTGTAATGGAAGGGTAGTATTGTGAGACAGTATTGAGTCTAGCATGAGACAGGTGATTACATGCAGCTTGCCACAAAGCTGTGCACGAGACAAGTGGCATATCAACCGTACTTTGGATAACATCATATTGCCCCAATATTTGTTTCATCAAAATATGCATTTGTTAAATTTCAAACAGATTATCCTAAGTTTCATCAAAATCGTGCAGTCTCCCCGACAATAAGAGGTGCAAGATGAAAGTTTGGATAAAAGTTTGTTTGCAAGCATATGAGCAGGAAATTTTATTTCAAACATTGGTTTAAACTTGACATGTACCCAAAATTTTATTTGGTCAAAGTTGATTAATCGCTGGTCAACGATCTATCGATCTCTATTAGTCCCAGGCAGGGACTAATAAGTTGATAATATAAATGTATTTGATATATGGTAATATGTTTATATTAATGAGATTCACAACCATATTAGTAAATGTGGTTGAAAAAGGTGATAAACATTAATGATATGGATCTAATATTAATCCTAACACTTGTATTCATATTGATAAATATATAATAATAAAAATAATAACAATATTAAAGAAATAAATATTATAATAAAAATATTATTATTATTATTATTGTTATATTTTTTTATTATTTATATTAAAAAAGGTTAAATATGTTTATATATTTTTGGGTTAACTATTATTTTAAATATTGTTAACTATTATTATAATCATTTAAAAATAATATTGTTAACTCTTAATATTATAATATGATATTATTATTAATTAATATTTAAAATATTAGTTATATTTTATTTCAATATAATAATATTATTATCAATATTAGTTAAAATAATTTTAAGTTTGGTCGCCTCGCTGCGTTGTCCCCGTGCCGTCCGTCATAAATTTTGTTTCCTATAACTTAATTAATGAAAATAATAAATAACTATTATTACTATACCTTATTATTATTATATTATATTATGATTTTTGATAATAATTATATTAATAATCTTACTAATATTAAATTTAATAATAATAATATTACTATTTTTTTAATCTAATAAATAAATTATATTAATATATCATTACATTATAATTTAATAATATAATAATTAATTAATAAACATAATTAATAAATTATTAATATTTTTATTAAAAATATAATATTTTTAAATAAATTTAAAATAATTATGGTTAATTATTTAAAGCCAAGAGCTAATATTATAAAACCCTAGATAATATATACTCTAAGAATATGAACTCTTATATTAATAAACCCAAGGGAATACTATTTAACTCATGGGATTAATATTATAAACCCAAGGTATATAAACCCTACGAAAAATATTATAAACCCCAAACTAAATATGGTTAACCATGGTTTATTTTCATATTGAGACTATCTTTGTCACAATGCGACGTTGGACCATTGTTGACCATGATTGATATTATAAAACCAAGGGAATAATAAACCCGAGCGACTAATATTAAAAGATCAAGGGGTTATAAACCCAATGGAATAATATAAACTTGAGGTATATAAACCCTATGTTAAATATTATAAACCCTGAAAAAACATAGTTGATAATGGTTGTGCATGGTTGATTTTTTGATTGAGACAATCTTTATCACAATGTGACATTGGACCATATTTGACTATGGTTCACTATAATTATAAACACACATTATTATATTAAAACCTATGAATAATATTATACCCTATGAATATGAACCCTTTGATAAATAAACCCAAGGTATTGATTTTATAAACCCATGAGAATAGCAAACCGATGGAATTACTACTAAAATGCAAAGGAATTATAAATCCAACGAAATATTATTAATACTAAGGGATTAATATTATAAAACCAAGATATATAAGAGTTAATATGAATATTATAAACCGTAAAATAAACATGGTTGATAATGGTTGAAAGAATACTTATCATAGCTCGACATCGCACCATGGCTGACCATGATTGGTTTTCATATCGAGACAATATTTGCCACAAAATGATGTCGGACAATTGTTGACCATGCTTCATTTCCATATTCAAACAATATTCTTCACAATGCGATGATGCACCATGGTTCACCATGACTGATTTTATAAAATATGGTTCACTATGTTTAACCTAAATGACCATGGCTAACCATGATTGATATTATAAACCAAAATTAATACTAAAAGTAAGGGATTAATACTAAAAACCCAAGGAATTATAAAACTAGGGGAATAATATATACCCAACATATGTAAACCCTAAGATAAATATTATAAACACTAAAATAAACGTGGATGGCCATGGTTGACCGTGGTTGATTTGAAAATCATTGTCACAATGCAACATTGAACCATGATTGATAATGATTGGTTTTCATATCAACACAATCATTGCCACAATCATACATTGGACCATGGTTCACAATGGTTGATTTTCATATTGAGACAATCTTTATCACAATGTGATGTTGGATGATGGTTGACCATGGTTGTCACAATATGGCATTGGACCATCAGGTTGACCATGATTGAATTTCTTATTAGTCAATCCTTCTCATAATGCGGCGTTGCTCTATGGTTGACCATGTTTAAAAATCATGGTTAACCATGATTGTCACCATGTGGCCTTGGACCATGGTTGACCATGTTATAAATCCCAGGAATTTAAATTAAACATTATGATTAATATTATAAACCATAAGAATAATATTATGCCCTAGGAATATGAACCCTTAGATTAATAATCCCAAGAGATTGATATTAAAAATCCAAGAAAATAATAAACCCAATGGATTAATACTAAAACGCCAAGGACCATGGTTGACCATGATTGATTTTGACATTGAGATATTTTTAGTCACAATGCAAAGCTGGACCATGATTCACCATGGTTGATTTTTATATTAAGATAATATTTGTCACAATGTTACGTTGGATTATGGTTGACCTTCATTAGTCATGGTTGATTTTCATATTGATACAATCTTTGTCAGAATGTGATGTTGCACCATGGTTGATGTCACAATCCCCTACACATAAATATACATAGTAAAAAAAATTTCTATAGTCTAATTATTAAGACCCATACTATACGCATGAGCTGTTACTTCATACGTTACCACAACATATATGCTTCCGAGCTTCATCAAATGGTTCTTTGGTCATTCACTATTCTATGCAAGGTTCACCATAATACAATTATTAGCTCATTGGTTGGCATTGGTTGTGATGTTTGCAATATGGTATAAGCGTTAACTTGTTTTGGTGTAACATATATGTTGACCCTTGGCCTAACCCCTAAACCCTCCCCAACATACGAAGCATTAATGGGTGCGGGGTTTGGAGGTCCGGCTGTAGACTTTGGCAAACTCAACGCACCTACCACGTCGGTTGTATCGGCTTACAGCTGGCCAGGTGGCATGGCCAGTACACATGGCCATGTGACACCTTGGTCTTGGGATCCTTGACCTTCCCGCCTCTTCTCCCAGCTTCATCTGAATGGTCAGGATCTAATTTGGTGATTGAATGGTGGAAATACCTTCCAGGGTCTTCAGTCACTACTTAAACCTCGTGAGCCAAGGTTGGGGTTCATTTGTTCGCATTTTATTGTTGATTCAGTGCTCTGTCGAGACTCTGGTTCAGTTTTTACAGACTTACAGTTTAGCACCTGCAACTGCTTCACAGGCTGAGAAGGGCCCAGCTCCACCTCCTCTTAGGTGACTTACGCTCTGTGATTATTCAATAACATTCTTGTTATTCCATTCTAATGTTATGATTGATTAATGTGTGCCCTTCTACTGTTGAGCGAGCACAGGTGGAGTTGCATACCAGTTTATGGAAACAAGGTGATGGTCTTGACAGTCTTTCATTCCGACGGATCCAGGTTGGTCTCGATAACGTTTACCTGTCCTTTTCTTTAAACTAGCTCAGAACCTTTCATTTTTTCTGAGTGATGCTCTATGTTTTATTTTCAGACCCCGAGGGTTTTCCGGTCCCATGTTTGAGTTCAAGAGGTATTTTCCAAGAGAACCCTCGCGGTTGCTTATGAGCTATGATCGGTCAGTTTAGACATTTGTCTGGGGAATCCATTCCATACGGAACCCATCTTTCGTTTTTCTTGTTCCTTCATGGATTAAGGTGGTTTTTCTTTTACGCTGCCGAATCTTGGGTCTATTATTTTTTATTTGTGTAATCTCCCAGCTTTGGCCTGGCCGTAAGCTTTATTTGGGAGTTGGCAGAACAAGTCCTTTGTTAAATACTACCCTTATTTTCTGTATACACATACTGTTTTCCTATCAAGAGTACACTGCTATATTGTTTTTCTCTTCACTTGACGGCATATGCAGAACTTGGCCTTATGTTCAAGCCCACCGACGGAATAAGCTTTCTTTGAAATATCTCTCATGGTATTCATCTAATGGATATTCATTTTGTCTTCGAAGTTAAATGTCAATGCCATTATATTGTTCTGTGTACAGAAACGCTCTATATCTTAACGTTGCTAAAATGCGTATTTCAGTTTATGTATCTACATTGTCGACCTATATAGAACAGTTTCTAATTTATGCATGCTAGTCGAGGTCTGTTATTTCTTTGATATACATGCTCTCAGTATAGATAAACGATGATTCCTCCGTTCTGTTTTCTTTTGATTAAGTATGAGGGTTTTCTAATCGAAAACAGAAGGATTTTTACATAGCATGAGGGTTTATCCTCTTTACTTCGTTCCTCTTTAACTAGTTTCGCTATTCTTTTATTGCGAAGCTGTGGATAAGTCGCATAGTTTATATTCAGGGACAGAGTCCCATGTAGCCATAAGATATTCCTCTGTTTATCTCAGTGATGGTTTTGTATTGCATCTACCAGGTTTACATATATATATATATATTGGCATGTTCATTTTCTGTTTGTTTCAATAGATGCATTCTGGCTACAGCCGTGTCCCTTTGCCGGGATCTGAGTATTCCGGACTCGTAATTCATAGCTTATAATATGTAGCAATAGTTACGTTTCGGGTATTTCAGTTTATGTTTATTTTGATATAGATTTCTCGAGCACATACTGCCTCGGTTACCTATGCCTGTTTCGTGTGAGACTACTCTACACCCGTAACAGACATATAATAAACTACTCTGCACCCGTGACAGGCATATAATAAATGACTTAGATAGAGAATGAATTATATTTGGTATTGCATATGCTACCCAGGCATTTCCATAACCCAACCCTCTGTATGTTTACTAACTGCCAATTAGTTTCTAGCCAGGTCTATCAGCGAATAGCCTATTCCTTGACCATACTTGTGCGGTTCCAAGTATGTTGTAACAGTACTAAGAAACTATGACAGATCTGATTTACTTCTAAGGACGTTGTAACAATATTAAGAAACTATGACAGATCTGATTCACTTCTGTAATCATTTATAAGTCTTGTTTTATGCAAAAGGATTCTGAGATTAGGAACCGTACCCATTTTGTCAGAATCACAATTAGATACTTAAGCAAGTCACCTGTGCTTCGAGTCTGCTCGTCCACCCAGCCATGAGATCCATCTTCTGATGGAATTCTCTCCCCTGAGCTATCTTGCAGGCCTCAAGCCCTCAACAAGATCTGGGCACCTAGTGCCTGGTTATCTGGTCCCTACCAGACTTAACCAATTTTTCCTCAGTATCTTCTCTTTTCCTCTTTTCTTCCTCTGGAAAAGAATCCCTTCTGTCTGTCCCAACAGCATAGAACTTCCTCCTTACCCCCAGGACTTTTCCTGTTTGTGAGGGCAGTTCAAATCAATTATGACAACTGATTTCCTTTCTTTGAAATACACCTCCCAGAGGCTGCCAGCATTTCAAGAAAGCATTCCATTTATTTAATGTAGTAGCTATCACAGTCTTTGTTTCTTTTAAACATAAACAACACTACTACTATATTGTCTTTTTACCATAGTAAAATCCACATTTACATTCTACCGGGGCATTACATCTCCCCCTCCTGAGATTGGACATCGTCCCGATGTCCGTTTCTCTTAGACAAATGCGGGTAAGCCTTTTTAAGGAGTTCCTCATCCTCCCAAGTGGCCTCTTCAGGTCCGTAATGCTGCCACTGCACCTTAGCTTGGATAATAGCCTGTTTCTGCAGTTGCACTTCTCTCTAGTCGAGAATGGTCAGTGGTTCGACCAGAACCTCACCTTCCGGCTCGACCTGCAGAAGCAACAGATTTAGTTATTCACTGTTTAAGAATAGAATTTATTCATAATGACCAAATTTAATTATTACCCGAATTTCCTGCCATTGGATCACATGTTTAGGATCGTAGACGTATTGTTTTAATACAGAAACATGAAAAACATTGTGAATCCTAATATGGCTTGGTAGAGCAAGCTGATAAGCTACTAGCCCCACTCTTGCCATAATTTGGAAAGGTCCAAAATGGCGTGGTGCCATCTTGGCACACCCACTCCACTGCAAGGCACTTCTTCTGGTTTGAATTCTTACGAAAACATGGTCTCCGGCCTGGAATTCCTTGAACCTTCTCTTTCGGTCGGCAAAACTTTTTTGTCTGTCCTGAGCAGCCTTTAAATTATTGCACACCTTCTTCACCAAGTATTCCATCTCTTTGAGCATATCCGGGCCCAATCTTAATCTATCTTCAGGTCCACCCCAACTTGAGGGTGTGCGGCACTTTCGCCCACACAGAACCTCAAAGGGACTCAACTGTGTTGATGAATGATACCTGTTATTATATGTGAATTCAACCAAATGGAGATATTCCTCCCACTGGGTTGGCCGCATCATAACACATGCCCTTAGCATGTCCTCCACCACCTGGTTTACCCGCTCCGTTTGCCCATCGGTCTGGGGGTGACAGGCTGTGCTAAAGTTCAGTTGTGTCCCCAATTCTGCAAACAATGTACTCCGAAAGGCTGATGTGAACTTAACATCACGATCTGAGATTATTACCTTTGGAAGTCCATGCAACTTAAACACATTTTGCATGAAGATATGAGCAATTTGCACAGCTTTATACATGGATTGAACCGATATGAAGTGTGCTGCCTTACTTAATTTATCCACTACTACCATAATGGAATCATTATTTTTCTTTGTTCGAGGCAACCCGGTTATAAAGTCCATGGAAATGAACTCCCATTTCCATTCCGGAATGGGTAAGTGTTGTAGCAACCCTGCTGGATGCATATGTTCTGTTTTAATCTGCTAGCATTCTAGACACCGTGCTAGATATTCAGCTATGTCTTTCTTCATTCCTGGCCAATAATATTCCTTCCGAAGTGCGACAACCATTTTATCGTACCCTGGATGTCCGGTGTAATGGCTGGTATGGAATTCATCCAGAATCAATTTTCGAAGATCATTTTCATTGGGCACATACAGCCTTTTATGAAAATACAGCACTCCGGCATCATCTAACTCATATCCTTGTTGTATTTCCTTATCAGAAAGTTGTTGTATTTGTTGTTTAATTTGCTGATATACTGCATCTTGATCAGCTGCTACTTTTATCTTTTCAAGTAAGGTACTCTGCCATTTACTGACTGAAAGTTTGCACACACGTTGCACCTTTCGGCTCAACGCATCAGCCACTCGATTCTCCTTTCCCTCCAAATGCTTAATTTGAAAATCGAACCCACTTAAGAAATTTGCCCATCGAGCTTGTCTCGTGTTCAAGGTGGGTTGACTGAAATAGTTCGTCAAACTATGATGGTCTGTCAACAACAGAAATTTTCTTCCTAATAGATAATGTCTCCACATTTTCAGCACATGGATAACAACTGCCAATTCCAAGTCGTAAGCGGAGTATTTCTGTTCATGTTCCTTCAATTTCCGTGATTCATAAGCAATCACTCTTCCTTCTTGCATTAACACTCCCCCCACACCTTCTTTGCTTGCATCAGTACAGACCACGTAATCCTTATTAGGATCAGTTATACTCAAGATAGGTGCAGTGGTGAGTAAATGTTTGAGCTGTTCAAAACTTCGCTGACATTCTGAAGTCCACTTAAATACCTTCCCCTTCTTTTGTAAGGAAGTAATAGGGTATTCTACCCTTGAGAAGCCCTCCACAAACCTTCTATAATAACCTGCTAGCCCCATGAAGGATCTGATATCTGCCACGTCCTTTGGTATAGGCCACTCCATTATAGTTCTGATTTTGTCAGGGTCCATTGCAATTCCTTCCTTTGAGATCACATGACCCAAATATTGTATTTCCTCCTTGAAGAAATCACACTTACTAAGCTTTCCATATAACTGATGTTCCCGCATAGTTTGCAACACCACTCTAAGATGTTCTTCATGCTCCTTTCTTGATCGGGAGTAAATCAGAATGTCGTCTATGAAGATTAACACAAACTTATCTAAGAACTTGTGAAACATGTTGTTCATCAAACACATGAATGTAGCAGGTGCATTGGTGAAACCAAAAGGTAGCACCACGAACTCGTAATGCCCATACCGCGTTCTGAAAGCTGTTTTTGCGATATCCTCCTCCTTAATTCTAATCTGATGATAACCAGATCGTAAATCGATCTTAGAGAATACTGTTTCTCCCTTCACCTGATCAAAAAGTTCATCGATCCGAGGTAAGGGATACTTATTTTTGATCATGAGCTTATTCAGCTGATGATAATCAATGCACATCCGAAAAGTTCCGTCTTTCTTTTTGACAAATAACACTAGGGCTCCCCAGGGTGATATGCTGGGACGGATGTAATTCTTGTCTAACAACTCATGCAGTTGCATTTTTAATTCTGTTAGCTCTGGTACGCTCATTCGGTAAGGCGCCCGTGACACGGGTGCCGCTCCCGGAATCAGTTCAATGGTAAGGTCCACATCTCTTTTAGGTGGCAGTCCGGGTACTTCCTCAGGAAATACATCTACAAACTCCTGTACTACTGGAATGTTGCCCAGCATAGCTGTTTTATCCTTCTGATTTGTGTAACCCACCTGAATAGCATAAATTTGACACTTCTTCTTGATTCATTTGGCTAACTAAGATGCTGTAATGGGTCGAATCTGTACAGGATGTTTGATTCCTTGTAGCTCCTGCTGCTCTCCATGGTTGTCCTTATAATAGATAGTTTTCATCTTGCAATTTACTAATGACCAGTGTTTTTCCAGCCAATCCATCCCAATCAGGACATCATATGAACCCAACGGCAATATGTTCAGGTCTGCCACTATTGGCTGCCCTGCTATGGTTAAAGGGCATTTATTTATTTTGGCCAAGACTCGTCTCTTGGCTCCCGTAGCTAATTGAACCAGCCACGGATTTTTGAATTTCTCAGATTGTAATTTACACTGTTCTACTATCTTGGGGCTAACATAACTTAAAGTAGCTCCTGGATCAATAAGAACAGCTAAAGAAAGGTTCGAAATTTTACCTTAAAATTCAACCATAGATGGCCGGTACTCTGCTTGGCGATCCACCAAAGCTGCATTAATTCTGGGTATACTACGTGCCACGTCCCCAACGGTCGATGCCTCATGAATCTGGGATATCTGGTCTGTCCCTTTTCGCTGCGGGCAATTTTTGACATAGTGAGGTCCTCCACAGCCCCAGCATTGCACTGGAGGTCTGGTCACCCCTTCATTTTCTGGCCTAACAGTCTGTTCACTTATTCTAGATTCACTTGCTGGCCTTGCTCGGGATGCACCTCTTGCTACAGATCTACTTTTTAACCCTTTACCAACTCCCTTACTTCCATTGCTGCGACCTCCCTTGCTGTTTCCAGCCATCTGACTGCTCTTTTTCTCATTCCATCTTTTGTTTGAGGCATCCCCCTTCTATTTATTCTGCTGGTAGCAGATCCTTGCTTTTCGAATGGCTTCATCCATGGTTCTAGGATTGTCAAACTCTATCCGTTCTCTTATATATGCAGGTAAACTGCTCACAAACCTTTGAACCTTGGCTTTCTCCTCCTTGATAGAAGGTACATAACGTAGCAAAGAGGTAAAGCGGTTAATGAACTCGTCCATAGTCTACTGCCCCAGTCTTAAATCATGGAACTCTCTTGCTTTCTCATCATAGAAACGCTCAGTTAGGTACCTTTCTTTGAAGTATTTCTGAAACTTCTCCCAAGTAATGGTTCGTTCGCTGACCCCTTTAACGATCTTGATTTCCTCCCACCACAAGGTTGCCTTACCTTGTAGCTGAAAAATAGCTAGCCTCACTTTTAAGTTGTGATCATACTCATACAACTGAAAATATTTATTCATGTTTATTAACCATGCTTCTGCTTCCTCCTCCTGTTCGCCATCAAAATGCGGGGGTTTAATCTTCCGGAATTCTCCCTGCAGCTCCATTTTCTGACGTTTTGAGGTTTGCTATTGTGGCACATTGTCAGAATGATCCTCCTTGTCTTCTGAATTTTCAGGTGCATTCTGAAAGTCTTACTCCTCTGTCACCCTCTATTGTTCCGCGCTGGGGTTAGATGAAGGTGGATTCTGCCTGTCTGACAAAATCTTCAGAATTCTTTCTTGTTCTACTGTTAAACGTCCATGGTCTTATCGTAAGTGTGACATCTCATTTTTCAATTCCTGAACAGTTTCAAGTATTCCTAGATTGGTACTTCGTGTTGCCTCACCCAACTGTACCCACAATTCTTGATTTTCCTGAGGGTTACTACCGTCTGCATGCATTTTGTTACTTTGCCTTTTCTTTCTTTGGCTTGTCTGCTAGCTTGTTTAGTTCTGTGTATCACCCCTTCATAACAGAACAACAGTTAAGTACTTTTATCAGTTTTTTTTTTTTGTAGATATATATGGTGTATGCTGCTACACAGTGAAACATGTCATATTGAGGCCACAATGTTGTAACTGGGCTCTGATACCAATTTGTCACAATCCCCTACACATAAATATACATAGTAAAAAAAATTTATATAGTCTAATTATTAAGACCCATACTATACGCATGAGCTGTTACCTCATACGTTACCACCACATATATGCTTTCGAGCTTCATCAAATGGTTATTTGGTCATTCACTATTCTATGCAAGGTTCACCATAATACAATTATTAGCTCATTGGTTGGCATTGGTTGTGATGTTTGCGATATGGTATAAGCGTTAACCTGTTTTGGTGTAACATATATGTTGAACCTTGGCCTAACCCCTAAACCCTCCCCGGCATACAGAGCATTAATGGGCGCGAGGTTTGGAGGTCTGGCTGTAGACGTTGGCAAACTCAACGCACCTACCACATTGGTTGTATCGGCTTACAACTGGCCAGGTGGCATGGCCAGTACACATGGCCATGTGACACCTTGGTCTTGGCATCCTCGACCTTCCTGCCTCTTCTCCCCGCTTCATCTGAATGGTCAGGATCTAATTTGGCGATCGAACGGTGGAAATACCTTCCAGGGTCTCGAGTCACTACTTATACCTCGTGAGCCAAGGTTGGGGTTCATTTGTTCGCATTGTATTGTCGGTTCAGTGCTATGCCGAGACTCTGGTTCAGTTTTTACAGACTTACAGTTTAGCACCTGCAATTGCTTCACAGGCCGAGAAGGGCCCAGCTCCACCTCCTCTTAGGTGACTTACACTCTATGATTATTCAATAACCTTCTTGTTATTCCACTGTAATGTTATGATTGATTAATGTGTGCCCTTCTGCTGTTGGGCGAGCACAGGTGGAGTTGCATACCAGTTTATGGAAACGAGGTGATGGTCTCGACAGTCTTTCATTCCGACAGATCCAGGTGTGTCTCGATAACGTTTACCTGTCCTTTTCTTTAAACTAGCTCAGAACCTTTCGTTTTTTTCTGAGTGATGCTCTATGTTTTATTTTCAGACCCCGAGGGTTTGCCGGTCCCATGTTTGAGTTCAAGAGATATTTTCCAAGAGAACCCTCGCGGTTGCTTATGAGCTATGACCAATCAGTTTAGAGATTTTTCTGGGGAATCCGTTCCATACGGAACCCATCTTTTGTTTTTCTTGTTCCTTCATGGATTAAGGTAGTTTTTCTTTTACGCTGCCGAATCATGGGTCTATTATTTTTTTTTGTGTAATCTCCCAGCTTTGGCCTGGCCGTAAGCTTTATTTGGGAGTTGGCAGAACAAGTCCTTTGTTAAATACTACCCTTATTTTCTGTATACGCATACTGTTTTCCTATCAACAGTACACTGCTATATTGTTTTTCTCTTCACTTGATAAATATACATATTATAAACCAAGGTATATAAACTCTATGATAAATATTATAAAGGGTAAAATGAACATTGTTAACCACTGTTGAATTTCATATTGAGACAATATTTGTCACAATGTGATGTTGGACCATGGTTAACTTAGGTTGACAATGATAGGTTTTCATATCGAGAGAATCTTTGTCACAATGCAATGTTACATCATAGTTGAATGTAGTTGATTTTCATATTGAGACAATCTTTGTGAGAACGTGACATTCGACCATGGTTGAGGATGGTTGACAATGGTTGATTTTCATATTTTGACAATATTTGTCTCAACGTGACATTGGAAAATGGTTGACCATGATTATAAACCCAAGGGATTTATATTACACCCTAAATTAATATTATAAACCTCATTAGTAATATGATGTCCTAGTAATATCAATCCTTAGATTAATAAACCCAATAGATTGATATTCTAAACTAAAAGGAATAATAAACCTAAGGGATTAATACTAAAACCGGAGGGGATATAAATCCAATGAAATAATATAAACCGAAGGGAATAATAAGCCAAAAATATTAACTAATATTAAGGGATCAATATTAATATTAAATAATAATGATATTACTACTAATGTTAATGTTGATATTATTTAATACTAATATTAATATACATTTTTCATAACAATAACAATAATGATGATAATATTAATTAGTTAATATTAATACCAACCTAGATCCATCTCCACTCTAGTTATATCAAGCACTGAGAGGGATCAAATCTTTCTTCACTCTAAAAGGAGCTTTGCATATCAAAGAGAATTGGTCCCTCTCAAAACTTGGTAGATGGGGACTTAAGATGGATCTACTTTGGTTTTGATTTCTCCCTTTAAATCAACTACATTCAACATGAATACCATGGGTTCTCAATAACATGGATCATTCTTATTTTTATTTTCATTTTATTTTTATATGGTTATTTCTTAATTTTATTTTATTTTGTAATTTTTTTTATGTTATTTGAATTAATCAAAATGTTAATTACATTACAACATCACTACCATAATGGATTGGAGAACACCTCTTAGCGCAATCATAAAATATTAATATATTAATTATAAAAAATTGAACTAATTTTAACGTTATTAAGAATTTTAAATATTTATTAAATTAATATATAATATATTTATTAACTATTCACTTAACTAAATGTATTATTTAAATTATATAAAGATAAACATACTTAATACTTAATATAATTGAATATGATATCATATAAAGTATTTATTATATATAAATAAATCTATCTAAGGTTATTTATTTAAAAAATTAAATTTAATACAATTTTGAATATAAATATATTAATAATTTAATAAATGAATAGAAAGATGGTTAAATTAATATTAATGCCATCAGATATTTAATATTATAATAAGCTATAAAAAAATTTAATGTAATTATGTTCTTAAATTTATTAATATTATAATAAGAACATATTCTTATTCAACATAAATATTATCAAATTATTTCTTATTAATATTAATAATGTATTTTTTAAACACATACTTAATCTATTTTAATAATAATTGAATACTACTATAATATATTATTTAATATAAAAAATTTATACATAAAAGTACATAATGCAGGTACATGTCCATTAACAATATATATATAATAAATATATATATATAATGATGATGATGATTAACATCTATTAAGACAAATGTGGTTTATCG
This sequence comes from Pinus taeda, assembly GCA_000404065.3. Classification (NCBI taxonomy): domain Eukaryota; kingdom Viridiplantae; phylum Streptophyta; class Pinopsida; order Pinales; family Pinaceae; genus Pinus; species Pinus taeda. Next base: position 67,792 of record APFE030842462.1, on the reverse strand, counting down.
GACCTAAAAAAAGGATAGTCTAATTGTCATCCTTCAAAGTCATGTTTATGTGATCAAGGAGAAGGGAAAGAAGCACACGAAGATCACTATAGTTTGGTTGGATTAATATCTCAAGAATATTGGAGGTGCGACTGATGATAGGGAATTGAGAGCGGATGTGGGCAAGAGTCACGCAGTCTAAAAGGAAGTGCTTTTGATCTTCCACCTTCTTCAATCGCAAATCTAAAAAATTCTATCGTTCGAGGGAGTCTTGGAAGTAGAACACTGCCAAGTCACACTTCAAAGCTCATGGGACATATTCCTTATCGTATGTATGTTCATTTATTCTTAGTCCTTGATCTGAACTCGATCAATGAAAAATTATCAGAATTCTATGACTATTTCGTATCATGACAGACTTCAAAAATCTCGTAAACAAAGAGCTATCACGAAGGACCTCTAGACAATGGAAATTTGTAGCCAGCACAGAACAATATGGACCTCGGTCAAAGCGCACTGACCGAGACCCATGGAGACCACACAGTCGAGCAAACTAGCAATTGGGAAATCCAAATAAAAAAATGGAGGCCTTTTCTGATGCATGATCAGTGCATCACTGGGAAAAACCCCTCGAGAAGGAAATGCCCCAGTGCACGGTCGCAAGGGAAGCCAAGAAACCATGGAAAAAGCACTAAAATGGCAGGTGGGTCCCACGCTCCAAAACCAGTGGAATATTGGTGGCGTTTTAGGTGGTAAGCGGGTTTGTCAGATGACCCAATTATTCCATACATTGATTGACACGTCGCTGGCAGATGAGAGTTAAAATTGCTCTCATCGCAGGCTAACGTTTGAGCAAGTCACCCATATGATAAGAGCAATAATCGTAGGATTTGGAGGCCCTAGATCTAATAGCGGATATTGAACCCAATGGGAGACTGGATTTAACGGAGAATAAGCTAAGGGATATAAACATTTGATGTCCGATTTGACAGCTGAGTTGGAAGATGAATCATTTCATGGCATAACGAAAATAACGACCATTCAAAGAAGAGCTTGCACTCAGTTTGTGAGAGGATAAGTGGCCACCTCCCTATGAAACGTTACACAGTGGTGATGATGCAGAAGCAGGGAAATCCAAACGGATAGAGGTAGGCCAACCAAAGGGATGAAAGAGGAAGAAAACAGTCAAGGGACAGATTGGCTTTAAGCCATGAATAGACAAAGAGAAAAAACAAGAAGACAGTGAGACAGAAGAGTAGAAAAAAGAGTGAAGCAAGAAGCAGAGAACAATAGTCAAGCTGACATACAGAGCTAAGGTAGAATCGAGCAGACATAACCGAGAAGGCATGAGAGGTTCAAGCAATCCCTATGAGGATATCGGTCGAGAGCTGAGTACCAAATTGGACTCATCCAATTAAAACCAGTTGAGGTCGAGACTTGGTAAGGGGGAGTTTGTGTACTCTAGTGACACGGGGAATCCAAGAACCACCCTACTAAGAATCATCAGTTTCAGGAGACTCAACTTGAGCTCCTCATTGTAACAACTCTACTTAAAGACACAATAAAATAAGGCCACCATAGAAAAGTTGGACCTGAGACATAGCCAAGGAGGATTGGGTGAACTCCTTCTTAATTTTTTTGTTTTTCATTTGCTTGCTCTATTTCTCTTACTGTTTTCTAATGTATATGTATTTAGCAATCTTATCAATCGGTTGCCTTAGATAACATAGACACACACGAGCACAAGAGTATGTAATACCTACCTTAATAAACGGAGATCACTCACGAGTGATTTTTAGATCAAGTGGTATCAGAGCTATAGGTTGGTAATGTCAAACAAGATTTTGCTAGATTTAGATGTTGAATGCTAACTAGATCGAAGCTAAAAAATTAGGAGAAGGAGAGTTGGTCGAAACTAATCCTGAGATTGGAAGAGTCTATCCTTGGAAGATAATGTCAAAGGAAGGTTCTATAGGGCCAGACCCTCAATTTTTAGATAGTTTCCTGGCCATAAGGTCCATGGTAGAGGAAATGTATAAGGATTTTAAAGAACATAAAGATGAAGACTCATCACGCTCCAAACAAAATGAAAGAGAAGAGGTGTCTCTCCTCCATGAGCACTCAAAAGGAAAAGGGAAAGAAGAAAGATTTCTCACACCTCCTAATAGCCCTGAACATAAAAAGAAGACATCTTTGATCAAACTAAATGTTAGATTTGATTTACCAATATATGATGGAGAGTTGAATGCAGAAGAGATGGACAATTGGATCAGACAAATTGATGTTTATTGCAGAGTGGAGAGCATTAATTCAGACAAGAGAAGGATTCAGCTAGCAAGCCTACGCCTTGGAGGCACTACACTAGTTTTGGGAAGGCAGGACAAAAGCTAACATGAAGAGATATGGTGAGACTATTTCTGTCTAGAGTTAATTTGTTTCTGCAATTAAAAAGCAGTTCTATCCATTGGCCTACATGCAGCAAGCCATGATGAGCTCGCAAACTCTTCGACAGTTGAAAGGGAAAAGTGTACAAGGTTACTAGGAAGAAGGCATTGATTCTAGGAATCTCATTAGACTCACCCGAGACTCTGTTGTAGTACATCGGTGGTCTACACAGCTACATGAGGCACACTATCCTCATGTTTAATCCCACTAGTATAGATGAGGTGTCTATTCAAGCTACTCATCTAGAAGCTAGAGGAAAGAATGGAAACCCAGAAGTTGGGGGATCATCCCAACCCACTGTAAGCAAGAATAAGGAGAAAAGAAAACAAAAATGGAAAGCAAGGAAGGTCAACACTACACAGAAAAGAAAGTCTTCATGCACTCACTATAAGAGGGATGGGCATGATGATGAGCACTGTAGGATTCTATATCCAGAGCTAAGACCTAAGAAGTTCGATGGCAAGAAGAAGAAGTTTGATGCAGCTATTCAGAAAGATTTGGGGTCAGACTCAGGAGATAAAACAACCATTGAAGCCACAGGTGTAAAAGGTTAGAATTCTAAAGCATCTACTAGTAATTCTACACAATCTACCATTGATGAAGAAAATGAGAGAAAAAAGCATGAGCTTTTCCATATTCGAGTTATTTCCAAACATCAAAAGATTGATGCTTTGTTTGGTAGTGGCTCACAAGTAAATTTAATTTCTGAAGCAATTGTAAAGAAGTTGGGATTACTAACTACAACTCAGAAGAAAACCTGCCCATTAGGATGGTTAAGTGATAAAGCACAACAACAAGTGACTAGACAATGCAAACTCAAGTTTTCTTTTGTGTCAACATTTGTAGATGAGGTTGAGTTAGACATAATTCCTTTGGATATATGTGGAATTGTTTTAGGAAGTCCTTACTTGTATGATAGAAAAACTATTTTCTATAGAGCTTAGAGAAAGTATCTACTCGCTAAATATGGAATAGAATACTTTGTAAGAGCTCATAAGCTTAAGAATAATTACACTCTCATAAACTCAAGCCAGATGAAACGAATGATAAATTCATGCAAACAATTTTTATTGATGGTTTTAAAGGAAAAGAAACCTGATAAAGCCAATGTATTTGAGGGCTGTGATGCTAAACAACAAGCTAATTTAGAAAAAGTTGTCTAAGAGTATGATATATTATTTCAAGAAACTTAAGGTCTACCACCCAAAAAGGAAATAGTGCATGAAATTAATTTGCAGTAAGATGCTCCATTGCCTAACATTGGAATGCACAGGTTGTCCGCTTTAGAGAATGTTGAAATAAAGAAGCAGGTGCAGGAGTTGCTCGAGAAGGGGTTCATCAAACCTAGCACATCACAATGAGGGTCACCAATCGTTTTGGTGAGAAAGAGAGATGGCTCATGGAGAATGTGCATTGATTATTGAACAATGAATAAGCTAACAATCAAAATTTGTTATCCCCTTCCTCGCATAGATGATCTTTTAGATCAATTGAAAGAAGTTGTTTATTTTTCCAACTTAGGCTTGCATAGTGGATATCATCAAGTTAGAGTGGCATAACAAGATGCATGGAAGACTGCTTTTAAAACAAAGCAGGGATTGTATAAGTGGCTGGTTATGCCTTTTGGCTTAACTAATGCTCCTATTACTTTCATGAGAATAATGAATGATGTACTCAGACCTTTTCTTGATGATTTTGTTATTGTGTATCTAGATGACATTCTGATATTTATCAAAACATGGGAAGAACATTTAAAGCATGTTAATTAGACACTAGATGTTTTGAAAAGAGAAAAAGTTTATGTTAAACTCTCAAAATGTGAGTTTGGCAAAACATCTTTGAATTATTTGGGACATATAGTAGATGGTGGTGAATTGAAGATAGATCCCTCTAAGGTGGTAGTCATTGTAAACTGGCCCAAACCCAAATCTACTACAGAAGTTAGGAGCTTCATAGGAGCAGCACAATATTGGAGAAAGTTCATTTCTAACTTTTTCTTAATTACAACTCCCTTAGATGCTTTAACAGGATTGAACAAGGTGTTTTAGTGGGGAGGAAAATAGCCAAAAGCCTTCGACACCTTGAAAGAAAGGATTAGTACAACACCACTACTAGGACTCCCTGATCTTCAAAGACCCTTTGAGATCCAAATAGATGCCAGTGAATATGCCATGGGAGCAATGTTGACACAACATGGTAAACCCGTATGTTACCATTCTGAGACATTTAATTTTGCAGTAGTTAACTATCCTACATATGATAAATAATTGTATGCATTAGTACGGAGTGTGAAAAAGTGGAAGCATTACCTAATGGGAAAAGAGACAGTAACACATACTGATCATCAACCACTTCAATATCTACACTCCCAAACTAAGTTGCAACAATCAAGACAGTATAGATCGATGGGTTTTCTACAACAGTTTCAATTAGTCATCACAAATAAAAAGGGCATACACAATAAAGTTACAGATATGTTATCTAGGCCTATTATAAATGCATCTACCATACTTAAGCATAATTCTCTATTACATGAAAGCTACATTGAACAATATGCTCAAGATATAGATTTCAAAAATGTATATGCAACTTTAAGTCAAGGCAAACGAATAGTAGAGTTGGATTATCATGTAAAGGGCTAACTCCTATATCATTCTGGGAAGCTATGCATTCCACAAACTAAAAGAGTAAAGATAATTTGAGAAGCATAGACTTCTCTAATGTCAGGTCACTTTGGCGTAAGTAAAACAGTTGCATAGTTTCAAACATTTCGTTATTGGCCAAAAATGAACGAGACAATTTCTAGATATATAAGAAGTTGCACTATGTGTGTTAAAAGCAAGCCCAACAATAGAAAACTAGGCTTGTACACTGCATTACTAGTTCCTTCTCATCGTTGGGAAATTATTTCCATGGATTTTGTTGGAGGACTGCCTAAATCTAGAAAAGTTCATGACTATCTGTATGTTGTTGTGGATAGGTTCTGCAAAATGTGTATTTTGATACCTTGTAATAAATAGATTACAACCGAACAAACTACAAAATTTTTCTTTCAACATGTATGGGTTCATTTTGGATTACCCACTTCCATTGTATCTGATCGAGACACCCGATTTGTGGGGAAGTTTTGGTTGAATCCGTGGAAACTGATGGACACCAAACTGAAGAAAAGCACAACTTTTCATCCACAAACTGATGGCGACACATAAGTAGTCAACAGGACAGTTATCTAGCTGCTCAGAGGATATTGCAGGAAGCATCCTAAGCTTTGGGATGAAAATTTGTGTTATGTGCAGCATGCTTACAACAAAGCCAGGAATTCTTCTCCATAGAGATCTCCTTTTGAGACCTATTTTGGTTTCACACCAAGGTCACCTTTGGATTTTGTCTTTGGTAAGGACACAACAATTAGGGGACACAACAATGTGGACAAGGAAACTAGGTTCATTGAACAAATAAAATAGATTCACTAGGTAGTATAGGAACAACTGGAAAATAGCCAGGCCAAATACAAGGCAAGGCATGACAATCATCGGATGGAGCATAGTTTCCAAGTTGGTGACCATGTCTGGCTATATATCAGCAAGGACAAAATGCAAGGTGAAGGTAAAAGGCTAAAGCCTATCAGGTATGGACCTTTCAAGATACATGAGAAACTTGATGAGCATGCTTTTCACCTTGATCTACTAGCTTACATTCACATCTACTTAGTTGTAAATGTAGATAGCTTGAAATTGTTTGAACCTTCACTAATTGAAGATCCTGAAGAGCAGATTCAATTGCCTTCTATTGGTGACCTACTACCTGAATATCTTAATGAATTGTAGGAAGACACAATTCTGGATAGGAAGGTGAGAATGACATGTAGAGGAGATGTTGACTACCTCAAAGTTGGGCTCAAGGGTTCAAAGCCGAGTAGTGCAAAATGGATAGAGATTGGACAAGTGAGAGAATTTTATCCTCACTTAGTCGATGCTTGAAGACTAACTTTTGGTGGTCCAAAATATTTTTCAGTGGGAAGGCCGTGATCCGAATTAAATCCATGAAAAATTTTCAGAATTCTATGACTATTTCAAATCATGATAGACTTCAAAAATCTTGTAAAAAATAAGCTATCAGGAAGGACCTCTGGATAGTGCTAGTTTGTAGCTAGAATGAAACAATGAGGAGCTTGGTCAAAGAATGCTGACTGAGGCCCACCGAGATCACACAGTTTGATACCCATCAAGAAGGAAAAGCCCGGAGCACAAGGTCACAAGCGAAGCCAAGAAACTATGGAAAAAGCGCTAAAATGATAGCTGGGTCCCATGCTCCAAAACTGGTGGAATATTAGAGGCATTTCTGGCAGTAAGTGGGTTTGTCAGATGACCCGGCGATTCCATACGTTGATTGATGTGTGTCATGCGGATAAGAGATAAAACCACTCTCATCGCAGGCTAATGTTCGAGCAAGTCACGAATGCAATAAGAGAGATAAACGTAGGATCTAGACGCCCCAGATCTAATGGTGGAGATTGCACCCGATGGGAGATCGGATTTGACGGAGAATAAGCTAACACATATAAACATTTGAAGTCCGATTTGACCACTGATTTGGCAGATGAATCATTTCGCGACATAACCAAAATAACAATCGTTCAAAGAGGAGATGGCACTCAATTCGCGAGAGGACAAGTGGCCACCTCCCTGTGAAACGTTACACAGTGGCGATGACGCAGAAGAAGGGAACTCCAAGTGAACAAAGGCAGGCAAACCGAAGGCATGGAAGAGGAAGTGAACAGTCAAGGGACAGATTGGATTTAAGCCACGAATAGACAGAGAACGAAAACAAGAAGACAGTGAGACAGAAGAGCAGAACAGAGAGTGAAGCAAGAAGTAGAGAACAAAAGTCGAGTTGACCTACAGATCTAGGGCAGCATCGAGCAGATAGAACAAAGAAGGCTTGAGAATTTTAAGCAATCCCTATTAGGATATCGATTGGGAACTGAGTACTAAATTGTACTCATCCCATTAAGACCAGTTGAGGTCTAGACTTGGTAAGGGGGAGTCTGTGTACTCTAGTGCATTTGGGAATCCAAGAACCACCCTGCTCAGAATAATTTGTTTCAGGAGACTCAATTTGAGCTCCTCATTGTAAGAACTCTGCTTAAAGACACAATAAAAGAAGGCCACCACAGAAAACTTGGACCGGAGACGTAGCCCGGGAGGATTGGGTGAACTCCTTATTAAATTGTTGTGTTTCTCTTAATGTTTTCCAGTTTCTATGTATTTTGTAATCTTATTGATCTATTGCCTAAGATAACATAGACATGCACCAGCACATGAGTCTGTAATACCTACATTAATAAACTAATATCACTCACGAGTGATTTTCATATTAGTGTTGGTCAACATAGAGAGATTCTTTTGGTTATCAAGGGCAGGGTTGATCACCTCCTTAGAGTATCTTAGCTTCGTCTTACCTTCCAACTCCTTACCATTCAACATATTGTCCTTAAAATTGAAGGTAATATTATCTTTGATACTATCTTTTCTTCCCATGATGATCTCCTCCTTAACCCTCCAAAGTTTGAGCCAAGACTGCGAATCCCTATGCCACCTGCGCTTAAGGCGCAGGTTTGGGTTTTGACTAAAGTTAGAAGAAATTTTTGGAAGCCTCATGGATTCCATGTTGTAAAGCTTCTTCTTATACATCACATGTCTCAGCATAGTCCTACTTTTAGTGGGGGACAAAACCACCTTGATCAAGAGGATAGTAAAGGGATTATTTCCCTTTATCTTGAGGTTATAGGTTATGAATTGCTTTTAGATTATCTCCATATTTCTCTTCAACTCTCTAGATATACTAAGACCCCAAAATTCACATCCATATAAGACAATAAGGGTGACGAGAGTCTCCAAGAGGAACCTTTTTTTACTCCAAATGTAAAGATCGACTGAATTACAATTATTTTCAAACTCATAATAAGCTTTCTAGCCTCCAATAATCCTTTTCTCACTGTTATAATTCCGTTTGAGCTGATGAGAAAATTCAATATTTGAATATTTGTAAGAAGAAACCTTCTCTAGACAATGATTTTCATAGATGAAACTACCATGGGTGATATTTTTGGATTTAATGATCATGACTTTAGTCTTGTTGGTATTAACTGTCACACCGATCTTGGAGAAGTAGTCATGAAGAGTCCTAAGCTGCTTGTCTAAGTAATCATGGATTTTTGCAAGAAGAATAATATCTTCAACACAAAGGAGAAGAGCAATGATTATTCCAAAGAGCTCAATGCCCTTGCAACCTGTAGTTTATAGACACTCCACTAGCTTAACCCCGATATTTCATTTATTATCTAAACATTTAATATTGTTAGATCACCCTTCGTTGCTCTTAAGCTTGGAAATGATAGTATCACAACGATCCTCAGCTCAGGATGAACCATTATCTTTTCAAGTCTCTCCCAGAGCTTATCTTGAATGTGAGTGTCAAAATCTTTTCTCAAGTCCATAAAATAGTAGAAGAGACCGGTTTTACTATTGCAACATTCCTCTGCAATGTTCTTGTGAGTGACAATGTGGTAGATAGTTGAGTGTTGTCTCTAAAAAAAAACTTTCCCTTTAGCTCTTTTACCCTAGTTCTCAAGGCAAAGGATAAGATTCTTTTCTAAAATGAGAGCATAAAGATTGGCTAGGATGTGGCTAATCATAATGGTCATGTAGGTAGAGGGAACACTTTTGTCCCCATTTTTAAAGACAGGAAATATAAGGCTTTGTGTCCAAAGATTGGGGAAGACATGCTTTACAGCCAAGTTGAGAAGCTTTTAGAGATCAGGAATGAGGATATATCTTTCCATTTTAAAGATCTCAACTTTGTATGCTTCAATATCTTTAGCTTTCTCATTAGCAAGGTTATTAATCTAACAGTCAATGTCTTCCAGAGAAAATATATCTTCCTTAGTAGGAGTGTTTAAGATTGTTCCCATGGTTTCCAGAGAGTTATACAACTTCTTAAGATAGTTATCCAAATTTTATAAGGGGATAGAATGATTATATTTAGTTTGATGAACAGTTGTTAGAAATTTCATAATGCACAACAATGCTACCCAACCCATCAAAACAGGGCATCTGATTAGAAAGAGGCCACACGTTAATACCATTACAAATAATTAGGTCCTGCGAGGTACAAATTTTGAGGAGCTTGGTGTTGAATAAGTTCTCGATTATGTTTTTATAGTTTCTCTTGAAGCAATTATCTAAGTTACCATCATCATCAAGCCACAAGGGTTCGAGGTTGGAGTTTTACTTAACATAATTTCTCGATTAATAGTAGTTCGAGAATTAAAGTCCCCATGAAAAAGGATATTACCTTAATTCCTTAGGTTGTAGATATATTTTTCTATTGAAAGAATAACTCTTGTCTAGATTGTTTTTCTTATAAAATGTAGAGTTGATAGGGGCAAAATAGCAGATTGCAAGGGAGATCCTATTAATTGTAGAATCAAAGGTGTCAATCCAAATGTACTAATTGAAGAAGTCAGTTTTATGAAGTTGGATATGACAGGAAACAATGGTCCTGATATAGCAACCTATACCAACAAAACCTCTGCTTGAGGGTTTCTTATTTTGTAATACTTCCAAATATATAAATAATTGTTTTTGACAATTTTTTGCAATAATTAAATTGATAATTATGCTTTTCTTGGATAATAAATTTAATAATAAAGGGTTTAAGTGGATAAGTATGTATGTTTTGGATAAAAACTTTAATAATAAAGGGTTTAAGTTCATAAGTATGTATTCTTTGGATTAAATTTTTACTCCATATAAAAATTTGATTAAATAAAAATTTAATTAATTTTCTTTAATATGTGAATTGATCTAAAATAAAACAAAGTTAAACTACACAAAATATTTATGCAGAACGAATGTAAATATTTTTTTTAAGTTCTATTTCAGTTTTTTTTAATTATAATATATAATTCACATTAAAATTATTTAATGTTTTTACAACATTTTCAATACAATTTTCTATATGGTATTTTAATTATTTCACTTGAAGAATAGACTTTATAAAGTCACACTTATATTAAACCTATAAAACCCTTTATCAAAAGAAGTATCATTTAAAATTTTGTTATTTATCAACTTCATTGAATATAGTTCTTATAGAACTCACATAGTTGTAATTAAGAGGGAGTGCATTACATATAATTACTCCCAACTCGCATGTAGATGCATAGAGCCTAAATTTACCAAACAATATAGTATGCATTTAAGAGCTAAAATTATATAATGTGGTTATGATTAACATACTAAGATCATCCTATAGGATCTCTTGATAATATATTTTGTTTACTAATAGTTTTGTTCTTAAGAAATTGAATAAATTTGAATTTGAGAACTACAACTCAATTGGGTAGTTTCAGTAAGTTATTTTTGTGGTTAATTTTGGTTTATAATTTGTCACTATTTTGATTTTCTCCTCCATCATTAGTTTGGCCACCCTTCAACATTTTTTTATCAAAATATAAAATGACAATTTCAACATGATATCCACAATCTTTAAAATGATTATTAATAAATGAGAAAAGTCATCAAATGGATTTTTTTGACTTATTTTCTTAATAATATTTTCTTTATATTAATAATATCCTTATATAATGAATACTAAGAAAGATTTATTAATGAATAGTCATAATGAATCCCCTCATGACAAGGAAAATCAATAAAAATATTATCAATAACCTTAGCAATACGCAATTGTTAAGATTAATCTCACACTAAGGTGAAAATAAAGAGAGAGAAATTAAAAACCTTAAGCTAAGAAAATAAGGTAATTGTCTTATATATAATAAGGTGGTTTGTCAATGTATAGTCCTTATCACTAAATTAGAAGATATATAATGAGTATTTTACTTGGATGATGTGATTCTAGTGATAATTATTTCTTATGTTTTGTAGTGTCCCTTCTTGGTGAGATAACTTTGATGAAACTTAGAGAGGGTGATCTTAATATAATGATATAATATTTTGCATGACAGAATTATGTACATGCTTATATCCTATAGACCTGGTTTCGGTAACCTAGTTGTTGTGTGATTAGGAGAATATCTATGGTTGTGTGTATAAGAATAGATTTTGGTTAAGAGAATATTATCGATGTTTTCTCTTTTCCTATCCTAGCTTAGGCATGGTTGTATGACATGGATGGTGATTGAGGATTGAGACACATAGATCCATGGATGATCATGGTTATGTGGAACAGATGGTTAATTATGATTTATGGATGATGCCGACTCACCAAGCCTGCAATAACCAGGATCTTTTCTATCTCTTCTTATGAGAAGGCAACTCAACATAGAATCTTTTTTTATCTGGAAATTTCATCTACTTTTGAGAGCTTCTTTGTTACAAACAACAATGGTTATGAAACCACATATCATCATAACTTCCATTCAACTTTAGAGCTCACATTTTTTTCTATTATTGTTCACATACAATGTTGTCATGTCAAATTGGGGTTTAATTAAATATTAGAACAGAGTATGAACGCTCTTGTTCTGATACCTTATGAACTCTCTCTCGCCAGATCTCCGGCACCGGCATAGCCACGCACACATAGATCAAAAAACTGCGCATCCGTTGAGGAATCAATCCAAATCATGCACTATACATATAAAATAATACACAGTGATCCCTGCCTCTAACCAACACGTAGCCAGAGTTAATAAACAGTCATATATACCTATCATCTGCAGAATTTTTGGAATTGTGAAGTGGTTAGGGCGATTTCACACAATACATAATAGTTATGGTGTTAGCGCCACCATATTAATACGCAGGTTCGCTAGATTCCATTTTCCTCAACCTGATCCGCACGCATGGAAAATATCGGACCTTCAAGTTGCAATTCCCCTTGTGTTAACTCAATTTGATCCAATCAAATTCCAAACAAATACACACTACTTACTCTGTCGCGTCTTCATCTCAGAGATCTGGAAAAAGCTCTGAAATTCTATATTACAATCCAATGATTAACAACAACAACAATTACAAATTGTTGAACAGGTATACCAAGGTATTCACCCACAGTTATATATATGCGTGCAATCAAATGCGCATGTTAGACCCCTTTAACATTCTCAACCTTTTCAGCCATTATAAAAATCGATCCAATTTGATGATCAGTTTCATGATTAAAAGCAACGCATCCTTTGGAACAATCAGTCAATTACCAATAAATTTAATGGCACAACCATAACTTAGGAATGAAACATAATCTTTAGAAAATTAAGTTTCATTGATACATACAACACTTGCAGACTAATTTCGTACCTTGGCCTGATTTCTAATTCATTGGCCCTTTACAAACTGCCCGAAGGCTCCCACCAGAAAACCTCTCACACTCAATCTCTAATCCTTAATGTCCTGGACGATTCCTAATTTATAAAAACTAAGCATGACCTAGAATCACCCAACTAAAATCTCTAAGAGTGTACATGCAATGCATACACATGGTAAAAGCATCTTGAGGCTTTTTCCCATCTTTTTCCCTGTCCTAAAATAGAAAAGCTTTCCTTCATTGCTTTATGCCTAAAAACACTCCCTATTTTATTAAAAATAAAAAAATAATTAAAATTATCACACCCCCCTTTTTATTCCATATTTACAAATGAAGAGGGTCTTGATGCTCCTGCATCATACACCCAACCTTAAAATTAATCATGATCCCCTAATCATGTGTTGGGATCTATGTATGCCTGGATCCCACACCTTCTGCTGCAAGTGTCTATTTGCCGCTGCTTTTGTCAGTTGTTCTCGTCCAGGTCTCCACACCTTATGCTGCATCGCTCCACTGGCTGCACTCTTGCAATCTTCTGTTGTCTTCTTTTTGCTGCTTCTCCTCTTTTGCTTCACTGGTGGTGGTTTCTTCTAGGACTCCTTCATCATCCTTCGCATCATCATTTTAATTTCTTTGTCTAGCAAACTTTCTCCAGCTTCTTCATTTACACCTGTATTCACAAACCAATTGTTAGAATAAAAATTATAAGGCATCAGTGCCTCTTCTGCTGTTGCTATCACTATTGTCTCAGCTGTCACTATGGATGTTGCTTCTGTTGTCGCCATAGATGTTGCTACTGCTGTCGCCATAGATGTTGATACCTCCCAAACTTCCTATCCCTATACAACATGCTTTGGCTCATCACCTGCAATTTCATCTGTAACTTCATCTACAACTTCATCTGCCACTTTTCCCTCTTGTTCACTGCACTGGCCTCTTTCTTCTGCAATCTACTTATCATACTCTGGATTCTCCAACAAATATTCTAACAATGTAATCTCTCGGTAACATCGCTGAATCACCTCATCATCACCTGCATTCATACATAAACTTTCAGTATCAACTGTTAATTCCTTTATTTGTGCTTCAGACTGATTCACTTCCTCAAGAACTTCCTCTTGTGCTGTAACAATTTCATAAGATGGCACATCCTCCGCAACGCCTGTAATCACATCACCTGAAAACATACACAACTCATCAGTTTTTAAACTATAAGTATTTTTAGTCCTCACTGCTTCCTTCAATAGTTTCCTTTGAACCAATCTGCATGTGGAATTTTCAAACTTCATCTCTGGCACAAGAATTCTAAGTCCCTTTCTCACCAAGGCAATCAGAATTTGCTTCAATATCCTATACAATTGTCTCCAAATCACTCTCTTTCCCTTCAGTGGAAAGATCCATTTTCCTCTTTGCTTTTCCTGCTCCTGCAGCCGTTCTTCCAGTACCTGTAACTGTGCCTTTATTTCTGCAATATTTCTTTCTCGAACTCCTGTAGTCATCTCATCTCTGTGGCCTCTTTTTGAACCTCTACTTTCTCCTTTATGACTTTTAGTAGTCATCTCCTTCGCCATGAGTGGCTCTCCTATGAGTTGCATGAAGCCTCTGCCACACCAAACTCTTTTGCTGCCACTTACCTCACCAATCCTTCCCTTCGGATCTGGTCTTTTGGTAATCATAGTTCCTCTGCTGGAACCTTTTGAGCATCCTCCACTGCTCCTGTAGGCTTCCCTCATCTGTAGCTTTATTCAACCTCTGTTGAATCTCTAGGTTCTGCCACATTCACTTCTCCTTCTTCCCGCTGATATTTCTTCACTCTTCCTGTAAATCAATATTCATCAGTCCAAAAAGTCATCACATGCAATTAACAAAAAACACTTGAACCTTCAAAAAGAGTTGCCCTGGCTCTGATACCACTCGATGCTGGCTCACCAAGCCTGCAATTACCAGGATCTTTTCTATCTCTGCTTATGAGAACGCAACTCAACATAGAATCTTTTTTTATCAGGAAATTTCATCTACTTTTGAGAGCTTCTTTGTTACAAACAACAATGGTTATGAAACCACATATCATCATAACTTCCATTCAACTTTAGAGCTCACATTTTGTTGTATTACTGTTCACATACAATTATGTCATGTCAAATTGGGGTTTAATTAAATATTATAACAGAGTATGAACACTCTTGTTCTGATACCTTATGAACTCTCTCTCGCCAGATCTCCGGCACCGGCATAGCCATGCACACATAGATCAACAAACTGTGCATCCATTGAGGAATCGATCCAAATCATGCACTATCCATAAAAAATAATACACAGTGATCCCTGCCTCTAACCAACACGCAGCTAGAGTTAATAAATAGTCATATATACCTATCATCTGCGGAATTTTCGGAATTGTCAAGTGGTTAGGGCGATTTCACACAATACATAATAGCTATGGTGTTAGTGCCACCGTATTAATACATAGGCTCACCGGATTCCATTTTCCTCAACTTGATCCACGAGCATGGAAAATATCGGACCTTCAAGCTGCAATTCCCCTTGTGTTAACTCAATTCAATCCAATCAAATTCCAGACAAACACACACTACTTACTCTGCCGCATCTTCATCTCAGAGATCTGGCACCCTCTGAAATTCTATATTACAATCCAATGATTAACAACAGCAGTAATTACAAATTGTTGAACAGGTATACCAAGGTATTCACCCACAGTTATATATATGCATGCAATCAAATGCGCATGTTAGACCCCTTTAACATTCTCAACCTTTTCAGCCATTATAAAAATCGATCCAATTTCATGACCAGTTTCATGATTAAAAGTAACGCATCCTTTGGAACAATCAGTCAATTACCAATCAATTTAATGGGACATCCATAACTTAGGAATGAAACATAATCTTCAGAAAATTAAGTTTCATTGATACATATAGCACTTACAGACTAATTTCCTACATTGGCCTGATTTCTAATTCATTGGACCTTTACAAACTCCCCGAAGGCTCCAACCAGAAAACCTCTCAAACTCAATCTCTGATCCTTAATGTCCTGAAGGATTTCTAATTTATAAAAACTAAGCATGACCTAGAATCACCCAACTAAAAGCTCTAAGAGTCTACATGCAATGCATACACATGGTAAAAACATCTTAAGGCTTTTTCCCATCTTTTTGCCTGACCTAAAATAGAAAAGCTTTCCTTCACTGCTTTATGCCTAAAAACACTCCCTATTTTATTAAAAATAACAAAATAATTAAAATTATCACACCCCCCTTTTTATTCCATATTTACAAATGAAGAGGGTCTTGATGCTCCTGCATCAATGGATCATACATTATTTTTATGATTACATATGCTTAGTATTGTATTGAGAAGGAAGTGACAGGGGGACTAGTTATTTTTAAGGATTGCTCAAATTAAAATCACTGTGGAAGTCACGATACATCATTTTTATGATTATATATGCTTAATCTTTTACTAAGAAGGATGTGATAGGGGACCTAGTTATTTGCAAACTAGGATGTTCAATTATAAATGACTAAGGAAGTCATGGTACATGATTTTTATTATTTTATATGCTTAATCTTGTATTGAGAAAGATGTGATATGGAACGTGGTTATTTTTGGACAAGAATGTTCAAATTTTAAATGGTTGTGGAAGTCATTTCTCTAGAACCAAAATGGTTGTGGAAGTCATGCAAAATCTTTGGTAAAATGTGAATAAGTTAATTATGAAATTCGTTGATTCATTTGATCTATGTGATTTTGATGTGTGTAGGTCATGTAACAAGGCCTTAGCAATGAACCATTGGATGGGTATGAGTACACAATCAATACTTTAAGGTGAAGCATGGAGTTTCAAACCAGAGTACATGAGAAGCCATAGAAATTAGGGCGCAAAGTCCTAAATCCATGAAAGATAAAGGCGTGGAGTCCTAAATATCTTAAAAGACCAAGGTGTGGAATCTTGGATCTTTAGAGTAGGTTAGCACGTGGAGTCCTCAATCTACGAAGGCACAGAGATGCATGAAATAGGGGTGCGAAATCCATATTCTTCTGAAGCAAAATACCACTCATGGGTAGCTTAGGGATGAATTTCCTTAACAAAACTGATTTTCTAACAATCCTAGAGTGACTTTCTAAAAATAGAAAGTCATGTCTAGCATCTCAAGCATGACTTACCAAAAGTAGTAAATCACCTTGCATAAATTGGCAATCAAGTATAGTTGAAAGAAAATCACTTAATGTATCATTAATCAATCCTAATAGTTCAATCTTGACTTAATCCTCAATACTATTAATATTATTAATATTATTATTATCTTTTAGGAGACTATGATATTATTATTAAAAGGGAATTACAAGCCGCCTTAATCTCCTCAATCACTTCACACCTCTCTCCTTGATGACTCTCATGGATCTATCTAAAGCTCTCTCTTTTAATAATACATTACACTCCATTTTATGCACTCATCAAACAATGGAATATTCCTCTTACACTGATTAAATAGATGTCATAAAAGCTTCCTTTTATATTCTCTTTAATGCATAAGTTACACTCCTCTAAAGGGAATACAAGGCATGCATATTACCCCTCCTTTATGAAAAGAATTTGTTGCTCCTCCTATATATGCGTCTCATGTCTTCTCACTTTGGGGGGCGAGAGGGAGTTGCATTGTGATACCAAAAGTTGGAGAGATTTGAAAAATATTATGAGAGTGATAGACTTGGACAGTAGCCAATTGCTTTCAAAATTATTTTGAAATTCCTAAACTAAATTACTAAGTAGCTCTACCTAGTGGAGCTAACCACGAGTGGTGTTGGGAGGAAGTGAAAATTATCTTCCTCAACCTACCTTGGATATCTCTCTATTGTTATATTTCGGTATTGTTTGTGAGCTCTTATGGCTCGGGGGTTCAAGGGGGAGAATTTATCCCTGGATATGGTTGAGTGGAAAACCATATGGTTCAAATGAGTTGGTTAAGGGATCAACGGTAGATCATACTCTTAGTGATTACAGTTGAATATCTCTTTAGTTGAAATTTTTATTGTCCTAAAATAGCTTTAGCATAAAATAAAATGTAGAAATTTAAATTGTTGTAAGAATCTAATTTTGGTTTAAGCTTATGTTATTTGGAATGTTATTGGATACTTGAAAATGAAGACTAAGAGTGGTATATATGAAGGGATGTTTAGATCTCAATATGTTATGGAATTATTATTGGTTCTATTTCATGTAATTAGAGAAATGCTTTAGAAAAGGTTTCAGGATATTTTGCAAAGTGTTTGTCAAAATCTGTGAATGAGAAATGTTATTTTTTTTTTTTATCATTATGCATGAATAAGTGCTAACTTGTAGCCTACCACAGTAGGAAATGGGTGCAGATCTAAAATATAGTAAGAGGATTCACTAGATCAGTCATTGATATAAAAATGTTAAAAAAAATATGGAATACAAGATTTTTAAAGAGACTCATTGAGGTAACTTTCAATCATTATGTATTGCAATAGTTCAAGATGCATGCCATGGGTTTGTAGCAATGATTGAATGAAAATAATGTTGATGAATCTCAAAGCCCTTCAATTCACTTATAGCAGATGAAATGATTTTGAAAGGCATTTAGACAATAAATAAGTAATTATAATTTAATTATAGGTTGTTATTTGTTTTGCATAGGTGTATGTTCAATCTTGTATGCCATTTGTCTAGGAAAAATTGTAAATGAAATTCCAGGAATCAACATATTTACTAGTTTTTAAAAATGAATTTATGCATTGTTCCATACCAATTTATGACAACATTAGGGATTATCCATGCATTTGGACCTATACCCCCACTTCGATTCCAAAAAATCACTTTTCAAAACCCAGATCATAAATCTGGGTGCTTTTGCATATTACTTCTGCCAACTCTATGTGTTTGTTGTCAAGTTTTGGGTGAAAGAATAAGATGATTTAGTCATTGTTTTAATGTTTTTTCATTTGAAGAACAAATATATAAATTTTAGGATCTAAATAGGTTGAGGGAGAAACTTATGTTTCCTCAAGAGATTGTGTTTTCTAAATGTTTGATAAAGTGCCTTAATGTCTGAAGATTGCATGTTTGCAAAGTGTTTATTAAAAATCCTTGATGGCTATAGATTGCATGAGTGCAAAGTGTTTGTCAAAAGTCCTCAATGGATTTTGTTTTTAGATTGCATGCTTGGAAAGTGTCTGCCAAAACTTCAATGGATGTAGTTTTTGTGCATACAAATTGTTAGAGTAAATGTCCTACTTATTGTAGCTTTTATGCACTAGACATTTATGAGTAGATTATTTAATGGATGTGGCTTTCTATGTCTATAAGTTTTTGTATGCATGTGAAAATGAATTTAATAAGTTGTTGAAATGTGAATAGAGAATAAGACAATTGTTACTTTTATTATCTAAATCTTTCATTTAAAAAAATGGTTGTTGTTGGAAATAATTTTACAATGACTAATTCTGTAGGAATTTGTGCAAATGAGCATAATAAATTTTGGATGAGTTGGATGTGTTCATGCGTCCATTCCTGTGCTTCAATGACTATAGAAAATAATTACGTATAACCAATTTGTGCAGGTCCACTTTTACTTGACACATTTTGAAGAATAATATGATCATGAATTGGTAACATTAGTTTCTCTTGCTACAACATTCATTATACAATTCTCACAATTGAAGGATTAGCTTAATAATTGGGATTGGGAATTTTAGTTGATGAATTTGGAAATTTTTTTGGGTCAATATATTTTTTGATATTAAAATAAATTTATCCCTGGCTTCTTATGTTATATTCTTACATTGAAATAGATGAAGGAACATGGTTACACGATAACTAAGTTAGTCATATTATGAGTAAAACAAACATAAAAATAAAAACAAAAATTGAGTAATAGTATTCAATGTGATCGTTACTTCTCTATACTATTGATGGTTGGTAAGGTGGGACCTTACATATGGTATCAGAGCCACGTTAAAGCACTGTGGCCTAATGGGATGACATGCTTGCTTGTAGGTTGATGCATGAATGGTTATTTTGCATGCATGTTGCATTATTTTGTATGTGGACTTTGAAGCATATTGGTTTCATAAAGGATATTATTATTATTATGTCATTTAGAAACTTGTGAAAGAAAAGGAATGTATTCTTATATTCCTTTATATTTTTGTTAAGACAAATTATAAGAAATATGATAAAGGACTTAAAGACATGTTGGGAAAGGATGTGCTTGAGATGTTGGGGTTAAACCCAAGCATGTGAATGGTTTGATCTTCAATGGGTGAGTGAGATATGTGGAGTGAATCCATGGTTGAATATATGTTTAATGCATCATTATCAATGTGATATGGGCCTACTAGTCATCTCTACTAGTTGAAATTGTATCTACCAAGAAAAATATTAGCCTAATCTAAACTATAGTATGATGGGCTTGGTGTGTATTATTTGGTAATGTGTAAGTGTAAGGGAAATATTCAATTAACTTGTTAATTGTGTTCGTCATGTTAATTTTGATTCTTTTCTTACCTACACTAATGGAAACTCAACAAAAGCTACCTCGAAGGATGTCACTTTTAACTGTAAATGTAGATTCAAGGGTAATGCATGTGCATTAGTTTGTTGTGTTAAAATATGATTTGTGGATACATTCTTAATGAGTAATAATGGAATTCCTATGATTTATTTGACATGATTTTGTGTAGATTGGGTTGAATTTATGCATCAAATAACTTGAAATTATTCAAATACTAGGTTGAGGTATGAACTTCCGAATAAACAAGATGCTTAAATGACTCGTGCATGAAGGGTTGTAGAAGCCATTTGAAGGAACTCTTGAAGGTTATGTTTTCCCTAAGTTATGTATGGGTGTGGAATCCATACTAGCATATATATATGAGTTGATGTATGGGTGTGGAATCCATACAAGCATATATCTATGATAAAATGTATGGGTGTGGAGTCCATACTAACATATATCTCTAAGCTAAGTAATTAGGTAAGGTATGGGTGTGGAATCCATAATAACATATATCTATAAGTTAAGTAATTCTTCTAGTTAGAATGAACAAAAATATTATGATGAAATCTCATAGATATGATTAAGGAGGATTGATTATCTGTAATCAAAGTTAAATGGATAGAGATCCTCAACATGAATTTTCTTGAGATTTAAATCTATTATTTTCTTTTTATTACAAATCAAGATACTAAGATTTGTGTAGTGAACAAAATTAGGTGGTTTATAATGTTTGTAATAATTGATTTTGATATATGGAGTCAAGTGTGAACTAGGTATCT
Source organism: Pinus taeda (assembly GCA_000404065.3). Taxonomy (NCBI): domain Eukaryota; kingdom Viridiplantae; phylum Streptophyta; class Pinopsida; order Pinales; family Pinaceae; genus Pinus; species Pinus taeda. Next base: position 46,714 of record APFE030842462.1, on the reverse strand, counting down.
ATCCTCTAGTATTTTAATTATTTTGTATGTGTTGGATTTAGGTAGAATTAAAATGATTTTAAAATGATTGAAATGTAGAAAATTTTTATTCTGATAAGTTGATGAAATATCTTTTCTATTGGCTCAAGACAAATTAGGTATATGAAATCCTTAATAGTCTCTTTAATTATTTTGTTAGTTGAATATTCATTGAATTCTATTTAATCAAATTAATTAGAGAAATTATGAGGATTGAACTCATCAACTGCTCTAAACTATTTCTAGTTAGGTGATCGAGTCAAAGTTCATACTGTTTATGAACTTGATGAAATACTTTATTGGAATTTGATTAACTTGTAAATTGTTAAGAGAATAACATGTTTACAAGAAAAACATTTTATGTGGTGAGAACTTTGTTTTATTTGAACTCAAAGAAAAAGGTATCTGATTAATGAAAAGCATAGTTGAGTTCTTGGTTTACAATAAGAGATATTTTTTCAGGGAGAAATTAAGGAGACTGAGATCACATTTTTATAAATGGTAATTATTGCATGATTTAGAAGCCTAATATGATTGTATTATATGTGGAATGGAAGAGATTGAAGGATTTAAGACTTTTTTCTTGGATGTATAATTGTATGAGTAGTTATTAATTATGCAAAAGGTTATAATATTAAAAGAAAAAATTATATACTTAGGCTAGAAATGTATTTATGATAGTCTAAATCTTAATTAAAATCAACAATATTCTTCATAATTTGAGAAATGAATGGTTTCCATAACTTGTTTTTTGTGTGTGTATGTATTAACAGTAAGGAATAAGATGTGAAACCAAATGGATTGATTCATTATTAAATAGAAATCATAAGTGAGTTTATATAGGTAAAACAAGTTGACTTGTAGTTATCAAGATCGATTCAATAATACAGATATTGTATTCATATAATTACAAAAGTTGTTCTTGATTACAAGAGACTTTCGAAAATATATATTTAATTTTTTTTATTAAATATCTTCTAACTGAATCATTCATAATTATTCTTAAAGTAAGAGAAGTAAATAATAATGAAGGTTATGGGAATTAAAGGAATGGTCTATAATACAAAAGTGGGTCAATGGGGACTGTATGGAAACTTAGCTTGTTAGTTTAAAAAAAAATGGTGTCTTCAACCTAAAATTGTGATTTTTCCTACAAAGTAAGCATTTAGTAAAAACTATAGGTAGGTCCAAAATATTTTGATTGAAAGAATTTCTTATGGAATTAAAAGGGGAAACTTTGATTGAGAAGACATAAATTAGGTGAGATACAAGAGTGGGCTTTACTATGACGTCATGTTTTGTTGCATAGTTTCACTGGAAATTGTATGTGGATGCTTTTATGCTTCTTGAATGCAAATTTGATTGTGAGACGGGATGGACCATTATTGGTTTCTTTTTGTAAATAATGTGTGAGCTATTTATATCTTGGAAAGGTCACTGTGCTATAGAACCAAGAATATGACACATGTAGGATTCATGCAAACTATGAAAGATAAGAACATGTAAAATATACAATTATTATAGATATCCGAATCAGATGTCATATAAATTACATAAAATAGTATTTTGATATGGTACTATAAATTGTATGATTGATTTTTGATATAGAAATATTTGGCATTTTATATAGAAACATGCATAATATGGCATGGATATATTTTTGTACTTGATTAAGAATGGTATGTTTCAGTTTTCATGGAGTTGCTTACAATTTAGAAAAGATTAAACTATGGTTTGGCATGAAGAAAAAGTTATAAAATACATATACATAAGGTTAATATCTTAGTGGTAGGAGAATCTAAAATAACTAAGTATCTTATGACTGTAGGAAAAACTTCGGGCCAAGTTTAGCCCAAGAAGGGGAGTATGTAGTGTCCCTTCTTGGTGAGACAACTTTGATGACACTTAGGGAGGGTGATTTTGATATAATTATATAACATTATGTATGACAGACTTATGTACATTCTTATATGCTATAGATCTAGTTTGGGTCACCTAGTTCTTGTGTGCTTAGGATTATATCTATGGTGGTGTGTATAAGAATTGATTTTGGATAAGAGCATATTATTGATGTTTTCTCTTTATCTATCCCAGCTTGGGCATGGTTGTATGACATGGATGGTGATTCAAGACTAAGACACATAGATCCATGGATGATCATGCTTATGTGGAACATATGCTTAATTATGATTTATGGATGATACATGATTTTTATGATTACAAATTCTTAATATTGTATTGAGAAGGATGTGACAAGGGACCTAGTTATTTGGAAACAAGGATTTATCAAATTATAATGACTAAGGAAGTTATGGTACATGATTTTTATGATTTTATATGCTTAATCTTGTACTGAGAATGATGCGATATGGAATGTGGTTATTTTCAAACAAGGATGTTCAAATTTTAAATGGATGTGGAATTAATTTCTCTAGAACAAAAATGGTTGTGGAAGTCATGCACAATCTTTGGTAAAAAGTGAATAAGTTAATTATAAAATTCATTGATTCCTTTGATATATGAGATTTTGATGTGTACAGGTCTTGGAAAAAGGCCTTACCAATGAACCATCACATGGGCATGAACTCACAATTAGTACCTTAAGGTGAAGCTTGGAGTTTCAAAGCAGAGTAGATGAGAAGCTTTGGAAATTAGGGAGTGAAGTCCTAAATCCGTGAAAGATAAAGACGTGGAGTCTTGTATCTATAATGAAATGTTTAAGGCATAGAGTCCCGAATATTTAAAAATATCAGTGTGTGGCATCTTGGATCTTTAGAGTAGATGAGGGCGACGAGTCCTTAATATATAGAGGCATGGAGATGCATGTAATAGGGGTGCAGAATCCCTATTCTTCTGAAGAAAAATTCCAATCATGGGCAGCTCAGGGATGAATTTCCTTAACAAAACTGATTTTCTAATAATTATTAGAGTGACTTTCTAAAAATAGAAAGTCATGTCTAGCATCTCAATCATGACTTTCACAAAATAGTAAATCACCTTGCATAAATTGGCAATCAAATATAGTTGAAGGAAAACCACTTAAATTATCATTAATCAATCCTAATAGTTCACTCTCGACTTAATCCTCAATAGTATTAATATTATTAATATATTTTATGAGACTGTGATATTATTATTAAAAGGAAATTACAAGTCACCTTCATTTCCTCAATCACTTCACACCTCTATCCTTGATGACTCTCATGGCTCTATGTAAATCTCTCTATTTTAATAATACATTACACTCTCTTTTATGCACTCATCAAATAATGGCATGTTCCTCTTACACTCATTAAGTACGTGTCATAAAATATTCCTCTGATGCTCTCTTTAATGCATAAGTTACATTATCCTTAACTAAGGCATGCACAACTCTTCTTAATGCCGTGAGTTACACTATTATAAATGGAATAGAAGACATGCACATTTGTCCTCCTTTATGATAAGAATTTTTTTCTCCTCCTATATATGTGTCTCATGTATTCTCACTTTGGGGGGGAGAGGGAGGTGCATTGTGATACCAAGAATTGGAGAAATTAAAAAAATATTATGAGAGTGAGAGACCTCGAGAGTATGTAATTTATTTTTAAATGATTTTGAAATTTCTAAACTCAATTACTAAGTATCTCTACCTGGTGGAGCTAACCATGAAAGGTGTTTGGAGGACGTGAAATGTATCTTCCTCAACTTGCCTTTGATATCTCTCTACTGCCATATTTTGGTACTATTTGTGAGCTCCTATAGCTCGGGGGTTCCAGGGGGGGAAGTTCTATGTGGATATGGTTTGGTGGAAAAACCAAATGGTTTTCAAAGAGTCGGTTTGAAGCGGATGAAATATGGATCAACTTTTAGTAATTGGAGTTGAATATCTCTCAAGTATAATTTTTTATTGTCCTAATTATATTATAGCTTTAGCATAAAATAAATTTAGAAATTTAAATTGTCGTAAAAATCTAATTTTGGTTTAAGATTATGTTATTTGGAATCTTATTGGATACTTAAAAATGAAGACTAAGAGTGGTCTATATCAATGGATGTTTATATCTCAAGATGTTATGGAATTATTATTGGTGTATTCTATTGTACTAACATTGGTATTGCAACATTTGAGAATGAAAAGACACATATTGCTGAAGGTAATGGCAATAAATAAATTCCAAAGGACTTGGGTAAGAGTTCATGAGTTATGGTTCTATTTCATGTAATTAGAGAAATATTTTACAAAGGGCTTCAAGATATTTTGTAAAGTGTTTGTCAAAATCTGTGAATAGGAAATTATATTGTTATTTTTATCATTATGCATGAATAAGTGTTAAGTTGGAGCCTACCATAGTAGGAAATGGATGCATCTCTAACATATACGAGGCAGATTCACTAGATCGGTCGTTGAAATAAAAATGTAAAAAGAAAAGATGGAAGACAATAGTTTTAAAGAGAATAATTGATGTAAGTTTCAATCATTATGTATTGCAATATTTCAAGATTCTTGCCATGGGTTTGCAGGAATGATTGAATGAAAATAATGTTTGATGAATTTCAAAGCCCTTCAATCTAGCTATAGTGGATGAAATGATTTTCAAATGGATTTGGACTATACATAAGTAATTATAATTCAATTATCAGTTGTTATTTTCTTTTCATATCTGTAGATTCAATCTTGCATGCCCTCTGTTTGAGAAAAACTGTAAATGAAATTCGGGAGACAACATATTTTCTAGTTTTAAAAAATGAATCTATGCATTGTTCTGTAATGATTCAGGATAATATCAGAGAGTATTCATGTCAAAAGGACTTGTAACCCCAATTTGATTCAAAAAAATCACTTTTCAAAACCCATATCATAAATCTCGGTGATTTTACAGATTTTTGCTACCAACATTGTGCGTCTGTTGTCAAGTTTTGGGTGAAAGAATAAAATGATTTAGTCACTATTTTAATATTATGTCATTAGAAGAATTAATATATAAATTTTATGATCTATAAGAAGAATTAATATATAATATATGCATTGAGGGAGAATCTTATATTTCCTCAAGATATTATGGCTTCCAAGTGTTTGACAAAATGCCTTAATGGCTGTACATCGCATGTTTGCAAAGTGTTTGCTAAAAGGCCTCAATGATTGTAGATTGGATGCTTGAAAAGTCTTTGTCAAATGTCCTCAGTGGCTGTAGTTTTTAGGTTTCATGCTTGTAAAGTGTCTGTCAAAACTTCAATGGATGTAGTTTTTGTGGATACAAATTGTTAGAGTAAATGTCCTACTTACTGTAGCCTTTATGGACTATGAAATTTATGAATAGATTATTTAATGGATGTAGCTTCCTATGTCTACAAGTTTTTGTATGAATGTGAGAATTAATTTAATAAGTTGTTGAAGCGTGAATAGAGAATAAGATAATTGTTACTATTATTATTTAAAGCTTTCATTTAAAAAAAGGGTTGTCGTTGGAAACAATTTTGCAATGACTAATTCTATAGGAATTTGTGTAAATGAGCATAATAAATTTCGTATGAGCTAGATGTGTTCATTGGTGCATTTTTTTGCTTCAATAACTGTAGAAAACAACTACTTGTGCCCAATTTATGTAGGTCCATTGTTTTACTTGACACATTTTAAAGAATAATATGCTTCTGAATTGGTAGCATTAGTTTCGTTTGCTACAACACTCATTATACAATTCTCAAGATTGAAGCATTAGCTTAATAATTGGGATTGGGAATTCAAATTAATGAATTTAGAAATTTTGTTGGGTCAATATATTTTTTTGATATTAAGATAAAGTTATCCCTGACTTCTTACGTTAAATTTTTACATTAAAATAGCTAAAGGAACATGATTACATGATAACTATGTTAGTCACATTATGAGTAAAAGAAAAATAAAAATAAAAGTAAAAATTGAGTAATAGTATTCAGTGTGACCTTTACTTCTCTATGCTATTGATCATTAGTAAGGTGGGACCTTACATTTTTCAACGATATTCTATGAGTAATAATATACTCTTAACTATTAATGCACTATAATTTATACCCTCGACCAAAAAAAATCCAACAGTTCTCATAAGATTTCATGAGTATGTGCAAAGGGGATTCTCTACCTTAACTTTTAGTCATTTTATATCAGATCTCCAGTACAAATATTCCCATAAGTATATGGGAGGGGATTCTCTCTAATGGTGTGTCGTGTACATCAAATCTCAAGTATTAATATTCCCACAGATTAATTGTTTTTTTTACGATTAAATATTTTTAACCAAATTCATATCACAATGTCCTTTTCACCAAATTTTACAATTAACTCCATCACCTTCAATCCAATAGATACGTTGAGAATATATTTCTTTCTAGCTATGCATGAGGTTTAGAATCAAATATTTATACTAGGACTTAAATTTATTTATTCCTTCAATCCTTACTATCAAAGACACATTCCAAGTTACCATTCAGGGGACTCATTCCACTATCATAAATTATTGGTCTTTTAAGTCCCTCATTCATTTTTATTCCCTAGGGGATGATTTGTTTTCTCTACGACCATATTTCCAAATCAAAATGGAAAACAGAATGCATCCAACTCGATAATATGTTTAGTCTTGTCATTAGGAATACTTTATGCGTTGTTTTATCACTTTAATATAGCTCATTATATTACATGCATTGTTTGATTGCTAGAGTCAGTTTAAATACCTTATGATTGCTATGATTTATTCTCCAAACTTTCCAACAACATATCATATTCTTGTGAACAACTAGCATTACACTTAAACTATTCAAAGATGATCCATGTGAATTGAAACATCAAAATATGTTTGGATTCTTTTGCAATATCTAAGTTGAACGTAAATACAAACATATGTTATTAAAAGAAATGCAAGGAATCCATTAAGGTGCATCACAAATATTAATTTAAACAAATTAATTCCATTCATTAAAAGATCCAACCCAACAAAATCGGGTGAGATATCGAAGTGACTAGAAGATAATGAAAATGTTGAATCCGGAAATGCAATCAACAAAAATATAAAAAAGAAATAAATGAGCACATTTCCTTCCTAGTTGGAAGAACCTCACATATCCTCCTTGTTGCAAGTTAGAAGTGACTTTTTGGGACCACATAAGTCATTTATTTTGGGTTTCTCCAAGCCTCGTACATTGAAACTCACTCTAACTTACAACCTTGAATAGAGAGAGATCGGATGAAAAGAAATAACATTAGATCTAGATATGGATGTATGCGTATGAGTACATCTAAAGCGTTGAGATAAGTTAACCTTGAATTAAACAAATTTGAGTGTAATTACCATGCCTACTAAATATTGTTTCCATATTGCACACGCTTAATTGAGGGAAGGTGAGTACTCATGAGATGTTCACTTATAATTCTGCCATTATCGATCCTTTTGGCCTCTAATAAAACCATATATTTGCAAAGAGAAGGAAAATTAGGAATAGGTAGAAAAATGTTCTTGTGATGTGATGATGAATGATACATCCACAATAAGGTTTCAATAGATATAAATATATTAATAACATCTAAACAATGATGGTGATTTGTTATTCTCCTACAAAATTTAGGTGTGTGCCTAGGTCTAATCAATGACGGTTAGGAAGCCTTGATAGGAGATTCAACAGAGGAATAACAATCCCTTCTCTCTAATCCAATGAAAACCCAAGATTGAAGGAAAGAACTTTCAATGACCTAAACATACCCATGAATCCAATAAATATGTTTACAGAGAAATTGTATCCTGGAGACCCACTTGAACGCAACAACAAATAAATCAACTTATCTTCATGCTCAAACAATTTTTTTATAGAAGTCCAGGATGAATAATAAATGGAATTCATACGTTTTTTTAATTTCCATTTACATAGAGTCTCACATTCAAGATTAAATCAACATCAACATTTTGGATTGCAAATACGTTTAGTAGGTTCAAACTTCAAACCGAGACTTGTATCAGGCCACAAAATCGACACATTGAAGGAAATACTTGAGCACTTTTGTTATTGATTGAGGGAATTGTTATTGTATACATTCCACATCTAGTAAATCTTCAAGGACATAGAATATGAGACCCTCGGGCCTCACTTGCAGGATATATATGTACTGTGATAGATTATAAGGGGAGACTCCTAACATCAATAATAGGGTTTTTCTATCTCCTATGAGGCATAGAAGATGAAAAAGGGAAGAAAAAGGGATGGCATGAAAGTGATATAAGATTTATTACATATTGGATCTCCCTCCATTGAATAATTCTAGATTCCCACTATGCATTTGGATTGTTATGCAACTAGCCCATAGAATAGAAGAAAAGATAGATCAACGACTTTAAAATAATCTTCTTTAAGGGGGAACCTCCTTTACATTACACAAATGAACAATTCTCGGCTGATGCAAATGAGAAGACCTACTTTCTATATATAAGAGTCTAAGGGGTCGTAATATAACCAAAGTTGACATAACAATAATAATGTAAGGGAACAACAATAACAATAGTGGGTTTCTATGGGGCACAATAATAATAATATGGGGACTACATGGTCAAAACAATATAATAAGGGGGTTGCACTAAAAGCAACAAGGGGTTATACTAGTGGTATAGGGACCTAACATGCCCCTCTCCTTCAAAAATTAATGTCCTCAATGCTTGAGTAGTTCTGGATGCTTCTATATAAAATTCTCATCCTCCCATGAAAAATCTTTAACAGTTAACTTCTTCCACTTATTGAGTTACTCTAAGATTGATCAATTTCATAGTTGTCAGGTTCTTATTTTGATGAGTTCTTCAGGTTCCAATATGATTTTTCCTTCCTCTTCAAGTTCCAACAATACTTTTTGAAATGGGAGCTTGTCACCTATAACCTTCTCTAAGCATGAAACATGGAAAACTAGGTGCACTTGAAAATATGCAACAAGATCCAATTTGTATGTCATAGTACCAATATTTTGCAACACCATAGCAGAACAATAATACTTTAGTGATAATTTATTATCTTTCTTATATTTCTTGAGGGAAATTTGTTTGTATGGTTGTAGATGTGAAAATACCAAGTCACCTACATCAAAACTTATTTTCTTACGATATTGATCTTTGTGTTGCCTCATTTGATTCTGTGCGAAAGTGAGGTTATCCTTTAAGAGTTGGATAAATTGTTATTGATGCTTGATGTGATATTCCATTTCTCGAACCTTATAAGTTTCTTTTAAAGATGAAGTGATGGACAATCTATGATATCCATGAAGTGCTATAAATGGGGGAATTTTTGTTGAACTGTTATACCACCATTCAACCAGAGGTAACCACTTGACCCATTGTGTTTGCTTATCAGCTAAAACGAAATGAAGATATCCTTCCAAAAATTTGTTCACTATCTCTATTTTTTCGTCTATCTCAAAAGTTTGAGGAGTGGTAATTCCTACCAATGCACTGCAAGGTATGGTCAGATTCATTTCATCTTTCCCTGGGGTTGGTTCCTAGTGTATTTCCCACGTTTTGAAATTTCTTCACCATTTTCTTTTGAATCTTCACAATCTATATAAAATAATTTCTTCTAAGCACACTTATGGCCTTTAATGTATTTTCTATCACAACTGTAATAAAGCCCTTTTCCTCTTTTTTGTTCCAATTGTTGTGGTGTCAACCTTGTACGTTGTGGAAGACTCGAAACAAAAACACTTCAATCTTTATAATGATGAGTAGTAGACTTCCTTGTTTCCATATTTTTGCTTTCAAATTTTCATGCCACCCTGAATGCCTTCTCTAATGAATCATGTTCCCAAAGTCGAACCTCATGTTCGAATTTATATTTTAAATTTCCTATGAAGACATTAATCCTGTGCTCCATTAGAATATGGGTTACCTTAATATTCAATTTTTGGAAGTCCTCAATGTGCTTTGCCATTGAACCCTTTTGTTTCAGATTTGTCAATTGGCTAAAGAAGGTGTTGCTCTTTATATCCTCATAATGTGCTATTATTTCCTCCATAAAAATGGACCAAGTGACCATGTTTTTATGAGAACAAGGTGAATGATACCATGAAAACTAATGGCTTCTCAATATAAAGTTGCAATACATACCTTTTGTGTGTTTTCCACATTATAGAGATCAAAATATTTATCCATTTGTAGTATCCATGTTATGGGATCCTTGCCATCAAAAATCCTCATATCTATCTTTGGAATATGTTAGGTTCTCAGTCCAATGTTATATTATATGAAATCATGATTAACATTTCTTTTGTTGTCATTTTGAGTTTCATCTACTGTCCTTTTGCCATTAGGAGGCCTTTCTTGTAGCAGCTTTGTCCTGCTTTCCTTCAAACCTTCCATGTCTTTCTTCAAATATTCCATGACTTTATTCAAATATGTTTCCATACCATTGATATTAGCTTCCTTGGCATAGATAAAACTATTTATTTTAACTTTGATCACATTCTTCAAATCATCCATCCAATTTTTCTTACTAGGTGTTTCTATTTTCTTGATCTGAGTCATTCTTTTACTTCCTTTTAGGAGCTCAATATTTAAATGACTGTAACTCTGTATTTTCAAATCTTCAAGTTTTGAAATTTTGGTCTCTGTTAGCCCTCCAAGCATTCTTTCCAACCGCACAAGTCTTATTAATATTGGATTTTCCAAGAAAGTGTTATGCCCAATCTCCCATAATGACCTGATTATATACTTGTTCAGTAGAAACAACATGTATGAAGTTCCACATGTCACTGTTTCAACCTTCGGACCTAAACATGATACCCAAAAATCTATAGTCTATCCTCTTTATGTATCTTTTTAGAAATTTGAATCTGATGCTCAGAGCGAAAGTTATGACAATTTTCCCAAGGTCACCTATTTTGGATGGAATTCAGGAGCCTGCAAAAATAATAACTTCCTTAGTTTATATCTCAAAAACCTTTGCAAGAAACAGTCTAAAATTCAAACATGAACTTATTCAAGATGTTCTTTCAAATCCGTTTATGTTTCAGCTTTTTAAGATTCGTAGAAAAAATTATAGAGAAAATTCCAAGAGGACCTGTTTGAAGCAGCGAAACACTAGAATCAAAAGCTCTGATACGAAATGTTATGCAACCAACTCACAAAATAGAAGAAAATATTGACCAAAGACTTAAAAATAAGCCTCTTCGAGGGGGAAACCTCTATTACATTACACAAATACACAATTATTGGATGATACAAATGACAAGACCTCCTTTCTACATATATAGGAGTCTAAGGGGTCACAATATAATCATAGCAGACATAACAATAATAATCTAAGGGCACAACAATAACAATAATGGACTTCTATGGGGCACAGTCATAACAATATGGGGACTAGATGGGCACAATGTTATGAAACCGGCTCAAGAAAAGATAGAAAAGATAGATCAACGCCTTAGAATTCAGCCTCTTCGAGGGGGCAACCTCCTTTACATTACATAAATGAACAATTCTTGGATGATAGAAATGTCAAAACCTCCTTTCTATATATAGGAGTCTAAGGAGTCACAATAGAACCTAGTCGACCTAATCATAATAATATAAAGCCATAAAAATAACAATAGAGGGATTCTATGGGGCACAATAATAACAATATGGGGGCAATAGGGGCACAACAATATAATAAGGGGTACAACTACCATAGTAATGCAGTAATCACTAGTATTATAGGGACCCAACATGCCCCTCTCCTTCAAAAAAAGTGTATTCCTCAATGCTTGAGTAGTTCTGGATACTTCTGTATAAAATTCTCATCCTCCCATGTGGAATCTTTGGCAGATAAGTTCTTCCACTTGATAAGATACTCTGAAATTGATCGATTTCATAGCCGTCGAGATCTTTTTTCTGTGACTGCTTCTACTTCCAATCTAATTTTTCCTTCCTTGTCAAGTTTTGACAACATTGTTTGAACTGGGAGCTTGTCACCTATAACCTTCTTTAAACATGAAACATGGAAAACTGGGTGCAATCGAGAAGCTGGAAGAAGCTCCAATTTGTATGCCATAGTACCAATCTTTTCCAACACCTTGTATGGACCATAATACTTTGGTGATAATTTATTATCCTTCTTAGCTTGCTTTAGGGACATTTTCTTATATGGCTGTAGCCGTAGGAATACCCAATCACCTACAACCAAACTTCCTTTCACTGCGATGTTGATCTTCCTGTTGTTTCAATTCTATCTGTGCCAACAACGGGTTATCCTTTAAAGAGTTGGATGACTTTGTTTGTTGATGTTTGAAATTGTGATGTTCCACTGCTTGAACGCTGCACAAATTTTCTCCTTAAATATGAAATGTGATGGATGGTGGGGTTCATACATAAAGTGGCCATAATGGGGTCATTTGTTTGTATGAAAGGAAGTGTTTATAGCCACCATTCAGCAGAGGAACCATTTGACCCATTGTGTCTGTTTATCAGATACAAAGTAACGAAGATATCCTTCCAAACATTTGTTTACTATCTCAGTTTTCCCATCAGATTGAGGATGATAAGAAGAGCTATGAGCTAGATGAGTACCAAGACAAGAAAATAATTCTGTCCAAACATTTCTAGTGAAAATGGGATCTCTGTCACTTACAATAATCTTTGGATTTCCATGTAGCTTTTGAATTGTTTCCATAAATTTCGTGGAAACTGTACTCGCTTTAAATGGATGTGATAATGCACAAAAGTGTGCATAGTTGGTAAGTCTACCAACTACCACCATGATGACACTCTTTCCCTCATACTTGGGTAAACTTGTGATAAAATCCATTGAAACCTCCTCCCAATGTTGGCTTGGAATGGACAAAGGTTGTAATAGACTTGGTGTCTTAATTGTTTCAACTTTATTTTGTTTGCAAACCAAACATTCCGCCACAAACTTTTGAATATTTGATTTAAGCCCATCCCAAAAAAATTCCTTCTTAAACCTATGGTAAGTTTTTAAAAATCCTGAGTGCCCTCCTAAGGGAGAAGTGTGCAATTCCATAAGAATCTTTTGTTTTAGCTGGGAATTCTTACAGAGGTATA
>APFE030842462.1:0-33533 GCA_000404065.3 Pinus taeda | reverse complement strand
CTTGATGTAGCTTTCGAATAAGTGCCCACAGTTCTTCATCCTTCTTCCATTTCCTCCCTTGCTTCATTTATCCAATCTGGTTGGATAATAGAAATGGTGCACAACAATGCTTCCACATCCTCATCCTTTCTTGAGAGTGCATCTACCACCACATTTCACTTCCCTTTTTTGTAGATGATTTCAAAGTCATAACCCAACATCTTTGTGACCCAATTTTGTTTCTCTTTAGAGGATAATCTTTTTTCTAAAAAGTATTTAAGGCTATCATGATCTGTTTTTACCTTGAAGTGTCTTCCCATTAGTTAGGGTTGCCATTTCTTAAGTGCATGGAGTATTGCCAACATTTCCTTTTCATAAATAGTTTTGTGTAAAAACTTTCCCTTGATTGGACAACTTTCAATGGGTTTTTCATCTTGCATTAGAACATCACCAATTCCATTACCTGAAGCATCATATTCCATAATAAAGGTTTTTGTGAAGTCCGGTGTAGCTAAGACCGGTGCTTGGCACATTGCCTCTTTAAGATGTTCAAAGGCCTTTGTTGCTTCCGGAGTCCACGAAAATGCATCTTTCTTCAATAATGTTGTTAGGGGTGCTGCTATTCTTCCATAATTCCTAACAAACTTACGATAATACCCTATCAACCCAAGAAATCCTCGCAGATGCTTTATGGATGTGGGGGTTTTCCATTCCTTAATGGCTTTAATTTTGCTACGGCTGACCTTAACTCCTTCATGAGATACAATATGACCAAGCTATTCCACCTCTTGGACTCGAAAGAAGCATTTGGATCTTTTTGCATATAATTATTTCTCCTCCAATAGTTGTAGCACCCTGTCAACAGGTTCAACATGATCCTTCGAGGACTTGCTGTAGATTAGTATATCATCGAAAAATACTAACACAAATTTTCTAAGGAATGGTTTGAAAATTGAATTCATCAACCCTTGAAATGTTGAAGGTGCATTGGTATGGCCAAAAGGCATGACCAAAAATTCATAAGGACCCTCATGAGTTCTAAATGTTGTTTTTGGAATGTCTTTAGTCTTCATTCTAATTTGATGATATCCTGAATGAAGATCCAACTTTGTGAAGTAAATTGGTCCATGCAATTCATCTAGTAATTCATCAATGAGAGGAATGGGAAACTTATCTTTAGTAGAGAGCTTGTTGAGCTCCCTATAATGTGGACACATGCGCCATGATCCATCCTTCTTGTGCACCAATACTATTGGAGCAGAGAAAGAACTTTGACTCGGTTGAATTATACAGCCTCTAGCATTTCTGCAACCATACATTCAATTTCACTCTTTTGGACATAGGGATATCTGCACGGCCTGATGTTTGGAGGAACACTTCCTGGAATTAGATGAATAGCATGATCATGATCACGCACAGGTGGGAGACCTTTAGGAGTCTCAAATACCTTGGAATGATTATCCAGGAATTTTTGGAGATCTACAGAAATAGATGATTCTAATGTGGAAACATCTAGTGAACATAATTGTGCAATTACACCTCTTTGTTCCTTTTTCAGAAGCTTTTTCATACCATTCGAGCCGATTATTTTTCTTGTTTTCCCTACAATACCCCTTAATTCAACTTCCTTTCCTTCCATAGAAAATTTGATGAAAACTTCTTGAAAATTAAAAGCTACTGTACCCAAGGATTGTAGCCATTGGACTCCTAGTATAACAACAGCACAACCCATTGGAATGGAAAGCATTGGGCTAGTCAATACATATTCTCCCATGGATAGCTTGACATTATGGCATTTTCTAGAGAAATTTATTGTTCCTCCATTTGCAATCATCACTTGACACTCTGGTGCTAGATATAGGAAGCAATTCAATTCTTTTGCTACCTTACAATGAATAAAATTGTGGTACTTCCTGAATCAATCAACACTATTACCTTTTTCTTCTTGATTTGTCCTTCTATCTTGATGGTTTGAGGAGTGGTAATTCCTGCCAATGCATTACAAGATATGGTCGGATTCATTTGTTCTTCATCTAGGCTTTCTTCCTGGAGTATATCCTCTTCTTTTGACCTTTCTTGCTCCTTTTCTTCTTCCTCTTCACAATCTATGTAGAATAATTTCTTCTCAGCACACTTATGACCTTTAGTGTATTTACTATCACAACTGTAACAAAGCCCTTTTGCTCTTTTTTCTTCCAATTGTTGTGGTGTCAACCTTATAGGTTGTGGAAGACTAGGGACAACACTTCCATCTTTATAGTTGTGAGTGGTATGCTTCTTGGTTGCCATAATTTTGCTTTCCATTTTTCTTGCTAACCTGAATGCCTTCTCTAATGAATCAGGTTCCCAAAGGCGAACGTCATGTTGGATATTATCCTTTAAATACCTTGTGAAAACATCAATCCTATGCTCCTCTGGAATATCTTTTACCCTTACGTTCAATTTTTGGAACTCCTCAGTGTGCTCCATTACTGAACCCTTTTGTTTGAGACTTATCAATTGGCTAAAAAGGTGTTGCTTTTTGTATCCTCATAATGTGCTATCAATTCTTCCATAAAAATTGCCCAAATGATAAATTGTTTACGAGAGCAAAGCCATTGATACCATACAAACTGATTTGGTTCCAAATATAAAGTTTCCATACGTACCTTTTGTGTGTTTTGCACATTATTGAGATCGAAAAATTGCTCCATCTGCAATATCCATATTGCGGGATCCTTGCCATAAAACTTCCTCATATCTATTTTTGGAATATGATGGGTCTTCGATCCCACATTAGAGTCTATGGAATCATGATTAAAATTTTTTTGTTCTCATCATGAGTTTCCTTTACTACTCTTTCACCCTTAGTGACCATTTCTTGTAGCGACTTATTCATATTTATCTTCAATTCATCCATGTTTGTCTTCAAATCTATCTTCCAATCATCCATCTTAGCTTAGATGCCCTTTATCTTAGATTCCATGCCATTTATCTTAGCTTCTGTTAGGTTTTGTGAGGCTGACATTTTTTGCACTTGGTCTCGTAATTTTGATATATCATGTAGCATTTCTTCCTCTTCTTCATGAGTCATGCTAGAGCTTTCAGGTTCCTTACTAGGTGTTTGCATTTTATTTCCTCAGGGCATCAGTTACCAATAATAATGCTCTACTATCCCTTCAAAATAAATTTTCAAACCAATCTTAAGCAAAAATTTTAAAAAATCTACACACCTTTTTTTTCTTTGTAGGAGTTCGATATTTCCTCTGATGTATCTCTGCACTTTCAAAACATCCACTTCTGAAATTACGACCTGCGGTAGCCCTCTGTGTCCTCTTTCCAATGCCACTAGTCTGACCCCAATTGGATTCTCCAATGAAGAGTTATGCCAAATATCCCACAGTGAATTGACTATAGACCTTTTCAGAAGAGCGAACTTGTATGAAGCGCCATGTGTCACTATTTTGACCTTTGCCTCTCAAAATTATATACAAGAAACTATAGTCTGTCCTCTTTCTGTACCTTCTTACGAAATTTTAATCTGATGCTCAGAGAGAAAGTTATGAAGATTTTCCCCAGGTCACTTGTTTTGAATGTAAATCAAGATTTTGCAAAAAGACCAACTTCCTCAGATCATATCTCCGAAAATATAGCGCAAAAAGCTCTGAAATTCGGACCCGAGATTCGGCGCGATGTCTTCTAAAAATAGCTTTTTTCGACTTCTGAAACATTGCAGAAAAAATTTATAGCGAAAATTCAATGATGACCTGTTTGGAGCAGCGAAACCCTAGAATCCAAAGCTCTGATACCAAATGTTATGAAACCAGCTCAAGAAAAGATAGAAAATATAGATCAACGCCTTAGAATTCAGCCTCTTCGAGGAGGCAACCTCCACATTAAATAAATGAACAATTGTTGGATGATACAAATGACAAAACCTCCTTTCTATATATAGGGGTCTAAGGAGTCACAATATAACCCAGCCGACCTAATCATAATAATATAAAGCCACAAAAATAACAATAGAGAGATTCTATGGGGTACAATAATAACAATATGGGGGTAATAGGGGCACAAAAATATTAATAAGGGGTACAACTACCATAGTAATGGGGTAATCACTAGTATTATACGGACCCAACACACAACAATACAATAAGGGGCTATAGTAGTAGTATAGGGACCTAATATGGATCATATTATTGGAACCCAGATAAAAAAACTTTGTTTATCCAAAACATGTTTGAAGAGGTATTCATTTTCGTCTGATAAGCTGGTACTTCCTTTGATTGAGACAAGGGGTTGGAAAACATATTCCACACCAATGCATATTTTTGAGATACACTTCAGAATCGAAACTACGGAGGAATGAAACCTCCATAATCTTTCTATCTAGAGGAGGGAGGAATAAGAGGTGCCATGATCTATCCCGAGGAGGAAGATAATGGAAGCATTTTCTCTTCCACTTCTGCTTAGTCGTGAGTTTTTCCACTATTCTACTTATTCGCTTAGCCAATTTTTATTTTTTTCTAACACAATCGTTTTTCTCTCCTCTCCGCTTGAAATTTTGACCAAGTACTAATATTAAGAATATGCCTCACATATTCCCTCATTAAATATCACTCATCCTTTATTAATAAAAATCAAAAGTCAACACATTTCCTTTCACCTTAAGTTGATTCATCGATAGGTGTATATATGAACTTTAGTTGGAAGGAGATGTGTTCACTATTGATTTTTATATATAATGGATCAACAAGAGTTAATGAGTGAATATGCAAGGCATATTTTTATTCTTAGTGTATGATAGATGGCTCAAGAAAAGGGTATAGCGAAGAAATGACATGAATAAATGAATAAATTTCCTAGTCAGGTAAGCATAACATTGTAACAACTCATGAGAAAGTAGAAGTTGAAGAGAAATCGCTTCCATTGTATTCTTCCCCTAGTTAAATCACGACTCCTCTTATGCCTGCATTTAATTAGTTTGAAATGTCATGGAGGTTTCACTCTTCCATAGTTTCTTTTTTGAAGCGTGGTTCACAAATATGCACTGTCACAGAATAGGTTTTTCAACCCCTTATCAGAATCAAAGGAATGGAAAGCTTATCAACCTGAAATTAATACCTCTTCAAACAATTTTAGGATAAATCAAAGTTTCACTTATCTAGGTTCCAATAATATCATACATATGCATAATGGGAATGTAGTTTTATTCAATGGATGTAGATTTAATATGTAATAAGTCTAATATCTATTACATGTCATCCAATTTACTTCCCTCTTTCATCTTTTCCACCTCATAGAAGAGAAAAACCCTATTATTGATGTTAATACTCTCCCGTTACATTCTGTCAGGTATTTCCTTCAACATTCTATTTCATAGCCTGCTATAAGTTTCAGTTTGAAGTTTCTATAGTCTATTAGTGTCAGTCTTTGTAGCCTTCCTCCAGTGATCAAACATGCTCTTACAAGTGATTTTAAGGTGTCAAAATCAAATTTTGTCATTTCAGTGAGTCTTCAAGCAAAATTTGGTCACTAGGCATTAGGTCTAGGGTTTGTTTTCACTCTTTTCAAAATTGTCCAAATGTCGGTCCATGTCACCATTCAGATGGCTGTACCATTATTCATAGGGTTGTCATCATCATGTCAAGTTCCATTGGGTCATTTTACAGCTTGTTCATGCTTCAGTTGTGCCTAGGTAAGGTTCATTTCCCTCTGCTAGGGTTTTGAAGGCAATTTCTCTTGGATGGCCAAATAATCAACAAAACTTGTATCCAAATGTTCATACACATTTCCCTATCCATCATGTACCTTATTAAACACTTCCCATCACTGAGATACCCAAAATTCCTCATTTTTTCACAAACCCTAGTTTCTTGCTACAACTGGGCAATTTTCTAGGTTGGGCCTGTGTTTTGCCCTTTTGGACCCCTTCCCCTCACTCAATCTCTGAGATTCCACTTTCCCCTGCTTCCTAACATCCCTCCCTACTTCCAAAAATTTCCCCAAGAATATAGAAGCCCCTTATCCCCTTCATTTCGCTTCATTTCGACAAATTTCCTTGTTTTACACATCTGGACAAGTTTCACTCAAAAGATGTTTCAGAGCAATCAAACATGAATTTTTAAAAACTGAGAGAGGTTTTTATCTACAATAGGCCAAGAAACGAAAACCTCCTTCACATTTCACACAAGTGTCATGGTTTTAGAGAAATGTCAAAAATACCGTTGTCTCGGGAGAATTGATGCACCTTTGAAGTGACCTTGGGAAAATCAAGTTTTCTACTATATTGGTTCGCCAAATGACTTTCTTGATGAGTCAAATGATAACTAGAGACAATGAGCATTCCAGATAGCTATCACGAGCTCAATTTGGAGTTGAGGAAGGCATTCAAAAGTTGACTGCAACAACACTCTGCCTTGAGGAAGCCTCATTTGGCACATTTTGACCAGTATTGGGAGATTTGATTTTTGGCAAGGAAAATGAACATCAAATTGACAAATTCCAGCTGGGTTCGAAAGCAGACTCAAAGATATTTCCAATGAGCTATCTTGTGCCCGATTTTGACACCGGGAAGGCCTCCAAAAGCCTCCTGCAAAATGAATTATGTAGCTGGGTGCACGCGACGCATTGGGTAAGGCGCGCAGTGCATGAGGGGCGCGCGGCCCATCAGGCACAAAAATACAGTGTAAAAATACACTAGTGTGGTGCATGAGGGGTGCGCGGTGCGTTGGGTGAGGCATGCGGCGCACTGGCTATTAACCCCGAAATTTTCTTGGAAATGCATCAAATCGCCTCCTCTCCATACAAATTTGCAGGTAGGCTCACATACACCACTAGTGCTTGGCTTTTGAAAGATAAATGTAATGGGTTCATGAAAATTTTGCCATGGATATCCATGTTTGAAGCCCTCCTTTTTCCAATATAAAAAGTGTTGTAGGGTTTGAAAACAATGTGTTACAAAGGTTGTATTCTTCCTCATTTCCCTTTGGCATATTTGGCAGTTGAAGACAAAGACATCAAGCCTTCATTCCTCATTTTCAACAAATCAAGCATAAACTTGCCATAGACTTTCAATACCATGGAGACGGACACCAATACATCATATGACCAAGACAACGACTCTACAACAGAATTGCATGCACCAGGAGAGCACTAAAATGTCGAAAAGGGAGGATAGACTCTGAATCTTGGCTGAAGCCTATTTGGCTGAGCATGTCACTTGATGAGGCACATTCAGCCCAAATTTCAAAGAATTTGGAGAAAATTTTGTCATTTTGAAATTTTTGGCTTGCAAAACAGGTTTTTTGGCTCAACGCGTAGCGTGCCGCGCATGACCCATAAGATTGGGAGGTCCAAATCACAAATGGCTTGTAGTTTTGGATTTTCCATGATGAATTATACATGCTTAGCTATTGCCAAAGCATTTCATTAAGTTTTGGGTGACCAAAAGGCTAAAAAACACCATGAAAATCACCTTTCTGCCACCTTTTGCAGCAGCAGGAAGTACATCCGGGAGAATGCATTTTTGGAGGGGAAAATGGACACCAAATTGGAAAGTTCCACTTGGGTTGGAAGGTAGACATCCCGAGCTTTCCAACAAGCCAACCTGAGCTCAATTTAGATGTCGGGAAGTGCCCCAGAAATAGGTAGAAAGGTGCACGGTGCATAGGGCTCACGCGCGCAGTGCACAGGTTTTTTGGTCAAATTTTCACCTTCGAGCTCAGAATTTCAGCCAGTTATGACTAGTTTCACCTCTTGATGTGATGTTTGACCCAGATTGATGTAATTTGATGTGTATGATGTAAATTTGGCACATTTTTACTTGTTCTAGAGAATTCATTCACTAAAAAGTGAAAATTAAATGAATGAATCAATTTCCTAGCATATAGGGGTAAGCTGTTTGACTACCTAGATTTCAGTTCCTTGTTTAGAATTAGTTCAAACAGCTCCTAGAATGATGAGCTTAACCCCTAGAGGCAAGGAAATGGGTTAGGATGGTCTATATGATGTAATTTCTCAATTATTTTCAGAGGTTGGATAGGTTGGACACTTGGGATTGCTTTGGCATACTATTGTACATATTTCCTCTCGATTTTTGGCTAAGGAAAAACCAGGGTTTTGCAGCACAGTTTTGGATCCATGTGGCTTTATGTTTTAATGGTGTGCTTGTTTCAGTAATTGTAAGTTATGTGTATCATTTTCCTTCTCTCATCTTGTGTAATTGAACAAATGAAGTGTTAAGGTAGAATCCATCGATGGTTATGCTCTGCCTTTAAATTTGTTTAATTTTCCATGTTTTCATCTATTTAAGGAGAATCCTTGAAACCTTGTTTCTCTCCTTAGCTCCTCACCAGTCTGATCTACCCATTCATTCCCTTCAAAAGCATCAAGACGATCGCCTTCTTTGCCCCATTCAGACCTCTGCAAAAACTGTGCCTCAATCCCGAAGCCTAAATTTGCCTTTCCCTGTTTCAACACAAAAACCCTTAAAAACTCAAATCAAACCTTTATACTTCATACCTAGCCTAAAATTAGCTTCTATTTCAGCCATCTCGAGTCTCATCGATCATATTTTTTCCGAGATTGACTCGGAGAGAGCCCTCTCCTATCCTCGTAGCACTAGCTACGAGGTTGAGCGTGGTTTGATGTAGCCTTGAGTTTTACCTTATTTCAGCCTAAGGTAGATTTGGGCGCTAACATAGTGGCGACCATACTGGGGAAGAACTGGTTTGCTTGTTAGTGTTATTTGATTTATAGCTACAGATGGAGTCTGAAGTCATGCCAGGTAGCCTTCGAACTGCACATTTCACAGCGAGTGCATAGTAGATAAACGCTGCTTCAGTCGATCTCTGGTCTAGCTTGTAATCGTAACATTTAACTTATAAATTGCCCCAATACATGTATCGAGTTCAGATATGATTGTTGATGGTGGACAACGATCAGATACTTGCAAGGATGAAATCATTGACCTGGCGACTCTAAATCATTTTCGAGATCAGATCCAAAGACTCCACTGGAGGATGATCCCAACCAGCAAAAACATGAAAGGACAACATGGACAAATCAGGTATTCAAGTTGGAATTTCATCCAATACATTTTGTTCTTTGTCATAAATTATTTCTTCTCTTTTCCCAAGAATGTCAAGAAGGCTTTGCAAAGTATACTGTATTTGAGAAGAGATCCTCGGCCTGCAGTTGATTCTTTCCCTTTGAAGATTGTGAATACCAAAGATTTGCATACCTTTGAGCTTGATCAAGACCTTTCTTCTAAATTTTGTGATGACCATCTTCAGATTGATGAACCTCAAAAGACCAAGACTGATTCTATACCTGATGTACATACCCCTGCACCTTGTAAAATTCCAGATCGGTATAAACCTCTTGTTTTACCTTCTGTTCTTCATGCTTTCCCCAAAAACTATGATCTATACATGCCGAGGTTTGATGGTGAATGTAAGAATTCAACGCTGAGCAACATGTGCAGAATTTTGAGTCTTTTCTAGACCTTTTTGAAGTTGATAGCGAAGATGTTAGTATAAGGGTTTTTGCTCTTTCTTTGCAAGCCAAAGTCAAGAGTTGGTTCAAAACCTTGCCTGATGTAAGCATTTCATATTTCCAGCAGTTTGTCAAAGTTTTTCTCGACAGGTGGATGATCAGGCAGAACCTTTTCCTTATTATAGAAGAGTATAATCAGCTGAAAAGAATGCTAGAGGAGACAATACAACAATTCTCTGCTAGATTTAACCAAGTTTATTATTCGATGGCAGTTGATATAAGACCTTCTCCTAGATCTACTCTCTTGCACTACCCGAGTGCCTTTGATCTGGAAATGGAGTTTCAGCTGAGAGAAAGGAATATTGCAACACTTCACAAGATGCAGAATAGTGCAGTAAATGTAGAGGCTCACTTGCTGATCTTGAGGGCAAGGTTGAAGGAAGAAGAAAAGAAGAATGTTTCAGAGTAGCTGACACTTTCAGAGGAAAAGCTTGATCTCTTCGTAAATGCAGTAGAAGAGATGGTGAGGAAAATGATTGCAAAAAATGAAAGTGACATTCAAGAATAAGCGGCTGACCCAAAACATTTTGTTTATGATCCTAATTGTCATAGTGACTATTTTATAGATCATTGTGAAGAAGAGAGAGTTGTTGATATGATGTGTATGTTTGATGATGAATTGCCTTAGTTTTATCAGTATGATGATGATTATGTTCTCCAAAAAGAAGCTAATCTTGTAGATGAATCAGTAGATAGTTTGTGCGAGGAGGAAGTTCACTTTCAGCAGCTCGAATATACTGATCAACCGATGCATATGAACTATGACAATGATGAGGAAAGTGCATCAAAGTTTGAAGTAAGTGAAGGATCTTTACCTTTTTTTTTTTATTCGTTTCAGTTCATCAGAGATAACTACCATGCGATCAGAAATAAAATGTCAAAAAGTCTTGATTTGAATCATCTTGAGAGCAATGAAAATTTTGTTCAAGACTTCTCATATTCATATTTGCAACCCCTGAAAGCCATTGATTGTCAAGTTGTAGTTGAAGACTTGGAAGAGGACACACATGATTTAATGATCCAAGGTGACTCCATACCATTCTGTTTTGAATCATTTTAGTTTTTGAAGGGTAGATTGCATAGTAAATCTTCAAATGAGTAGCCTATAACAAATCAACAATCTCCCAGTGTTAATGTTAAGGACGAGACAGATAACAAAATTCTTGAGCAGCCTGTAGCATCAGATTTGCAGCCACCAAATGAAATTGAAGGATAGAATATAGATGAAGCTGTGGAAGATGAAATACATGATTTGATGATGCAGGAAGATTCTATACCTTTTGTTTCGAAGCATTTCAGTCTATAAGGTGGAATCTTCATTAAATCTCTCAAGAAAAAGATGAGCAGCTAGAAGGATGTCATACATTTTCAATGGATACATTACAACACTCTTTTCAAGTTTTTCATGATCCAATAGCTGATGTTGTGGATGAGGTTTGCAGTCAACGTCTTTCTCCATTGACTACATGTGATCTTGAAACATGTGCTGATATGAATTTGATCCGACAGCCTGTTACTTTGTTATTTCCAGTAGAGGTCTCGTCACAAGGCTCAGATCAAAGTTTGCATTCATGGTATGAGGAAACAAGAAGTAATCTATTGGATGAGCTAAGTTCTAGTGTACTTGAATTTCAAGATCCTGATGCATTGTTTTTGGAGGCGGATAGAAGATCCATATCATTCAATGGATCTGTTTCCAAGTTGTCATGGGAGTTGCCTTTCAGTAGTTCTCTCTTGTTGTTCATAAGTGAGCACTTGCAGAAAATTTGAACAGCAGATGGAATACTTACTTGGTTCCATTGGTTGTTCCATTTCACTTGATCAGGTGATGAATGAAACCGTTAGAGTAGGTTTTGATGAATAAGCTCCACTTTGAGCATCATTTCCAATTTGTCAGTTATGTTTAAGTATGGAGTCAGTTCTTAGTTGAGTGAGATTCAATTTGTGTCGTTAAGTCATCATTTTTCAGTCATTCATTTCAGTTTTATTTTTTGACTCCATTGCCCAATGGATAAGGCGCTAGTCTACTCTCCCAAAGATCTGCCGTTCTTGGCACCTCCAAGGAGCTACCATCCCCATTGGAGCCAATGTTAGTCTCAAGCATTGCAGCCTTCCTCCAGTGATCAAACATTCTCTTACAAGTGATTTTAAGGTGTCAAAATCAAATTTTGTCATTTCAGTGAGTCTTCAAGCAAAATTTGGTGACTAGGCATTAGGTCTAGGGTTTGTTTTCACTCTTTTCAAAATCATCCAAATGTCGGTACATGTCACCATTCAGATGAGTGTACCATTATTCAGAGGGTTTTCATCATCATGTCAAGTTCCATTGGATCATTTTACAGCTTGTTCATGCTTCAGTTGTGCCTAGGTAAGGTTGATTTCCCTCTCCTAGGGTTTTGAAGGCAATTTCTCTTGGATGGCCAAATCATCAACAAAACTTGTATCCAGATGTTCATACACCTTCCCCTATCCATCATGTACCTTATTAAACACTTCCCATCACTGAGATCCCCTGAATTCCTCATTTTTGCACAAACCCTAATTTCTTGCTACAACGTGGCCATTTTCTAGTTTGAGCCTGTGTTTTTCCCTTTTGGACCCCTTCCCCTTACTCAATCTCTGAGATTCCACTTTCCCATGATTCCTAACATCCCTCCCTAATTCCCAAAATTTCCCCAAGAATTTAGAAGCCCCTTATCCCCTTCATTTCGCTTCATTTCGACAAAATTCATTGTTTCACACATCGGGACAAGTTTCACTCAAAAGATGTTTCAGAGCAATCAAAAATGAATTTTGAAAACCTGAGACAGGTTTTCGTCTACAATAGGCCAAGAAAGAAAACCCTCCTTCACTTTTTACACAAGTGTCATGGTTTTATAGAAATGTCAAAAATATCGTTGTCTGGGGAGAATTGATGCACCTCTGAAGTGACCTTGGGAAAATCAAGTTTTATCCTATATTGGTTCGACAAATGACTTTCCTAATGAGTTAAATAATAACTAGACACAACAAGCTTTCCAAAGAGCTATCATGAGCTAAATTTGGAGTTGAGGAAGGCATTCAAAAGTTGACTGTAACAACACTCTTCCTTGAGGCAGCCTCATTTGGCACATTTTGACTAGTCTTGGGAGATTTGATTTTTGACAAGTCAAATGAACTCGAAATTGAAAAATTGAAGCTGGGTTTCAAATTAGACTAAAGGAAATTTCTAACGAGCTATCTTGTGCCTGATTTTGACACCGGGAAGGCCTCCAAAAGCCTCCTGCAAAATGCACTATGTAGTTGGGTGTGCGCGACGCATTGGGTAAGGTGCGCGGCGCAGCAGGGGCACGCGGTGCATCAGGCACAAAAAAAAAGTGTAAAAATACACTGGTACAGCGCATGAGGGGCATACGGCATGTTTGGTGAGGCACGCGACGCACTGGGTATTAAGCCTGAAATTTGCTTGGAAAGGCATCACATCACCTCCTCTCCGTACAAATTTGAAGGTAGGCTCACATCCACCACTTGTGCTTGGCTTTTGAAAGATAAATGTAATGGGTTTATGAAAAGTTTTTCATGGATATCCAAGTTTGAAGCCCTCCTTTTGTCAATATAAAATGTGTTGTAGGGTTTGAAAACAGTGCGTTACCAAGGTTGTATTCTTCCTCATTTCCCTTTGGCATATTTGGTACTTGAAGACAAAGACATCAAGCCTTCATTCCTAATTTTCAACAAATCAAACATACACTTGGCATAGACTTTCAATACCATGGAGGCGAACACCAATACATCATATGACCAAGACAACGACTCTACAGCAGAATTGCATGCACCGGGAGGGCACTGAAATGTCGAAAAGGGAGGATAGACTCTGAATCTTGGCCGAAGCCTCTTTGGCTGAGCATGTCACTTGATGAGGCACCTTCAGCCCAAAATTCAAAGAATTTGGAGAAAATTTTTTCATTTTGAAATTTTCGGCTTGCAAAACAGGTTTTTTGGCTCAACGCGTAGCGCGCCGTGCGCGACCCATAAGATTGGGAGGTCAAAATCACAAATGGCTTGTAGTTTTGGATTTGTCATGATGAATTATACATGCTCAGCTATTGCCAAAGCATTTCATTAAGTTCTGGGTGACCAAAAGGCTCAAAAACACCATGAAAATCACCTTTCTGCCACCTTTTGCACCAGCAGAAAGTACGTCCAGGAGAATGCACTTTTGGAGGGGAAACTGGACACCAAATTCGAAAATTCCACTTGGGTTCGAAAGTAGACATCGACAACTTTCCAACAAGACAACCTGAGTTCAATTCGGATGCTGATAAGTTCCCCAAAAATAGGTGGAAATGCGCGCGGCGCATAGGGCTCACGCGCGCGGCACACAGGGTTTTTTGGTCAAATTTTCACCTTCCAGCTCAAAATTTCAGCCAGTTATGACTAGTTTCACCTTTTAATGTGATGTTTGACGCAGATTGATGTAGTTCGATTTGTATGATGTAATTTTGGCACATTTTTACTTGTTCTAGAGGATTCATTCACTAAAAAGTGAAAATTAAATGAATGAATAAGTTTCCTAACATATAGGGGTAAGTTGTTTGACTACCTAGATTTTAGTTCCTTATTTAGAATTAGTTCAAACTGCTCCTATAATGATGAGCTCGACCCCTAGAGGCAAGGAAAGGGGTTAGGATGGTCTATATGATGTAATTTCTCAATCATTTTTGGATGTTGGCGAGGTTGGACACTTGGAATTGCTTTGGCATACTATTGTACATATTTTCTCTCGATTTTTTGCTAAAGAAAGAACAGGGTTTTGCAGCACTGTTTGGGATCCATGTGGCTTTATGTTTTGATGGTGTGCTTCTTTCAGTAATTGTAAGTTGTTATGTGTATCATTTTCCTTCTTTCATCTTCTGTAATTGAACAAATGAAGTGTTAAAGTAGAATTCATCAATGGTTATGCTCCGCCTTTAAATTTGTTTAATTTTCCATGTTTTCATCTGTTTAAGGAGAACCCTTGAAACCTTCTTGCTCTCCTTAGCTCCTCACCAGTCTGATCTACCCATTCATTCCCTTTAAAAGCATCAAGACGATCGCCTTCGTTGCTCCATTCAGAACTCTGCAAAAAATGTGCCTCAATCCCTAAGCCCACATTTGCCTTTCCCTATTTCAACACAAGAACCCCTAAAAACTCAAATCAAATTTTTATACTTCATACCTAGCCTAAAATTAGCTTCTATTTCAGTCATCTCGAGTCTCATCGATCATCTTTTGCCGAGATTGACTCGGAGAGAGCCCTCTCCTGTCCTCATAGGGCTAGCTACGAGGAGCTACGAGGCTGAGCGTGGTTTGATGTAGCCTTGAGTTTTACCTTATTTCAGCCTAGGGTAGATTTGAGGCTAACACAGTCTTGGTCTGAAGTTTAAATTTACTAAACATATTTGTCATTGACAATGTTG
The DNA here is from genome assembly GCA_000404065.3 of Pinus taeda. NCBI lineage: Eukaryota > Viridiplantae > Streptophyta > Pinopsida > Pinales > Pinaceae > Pinus > Pinus taeda. The sequence continues at coordinate 18,576 of APFE030842462.1, read as the reverse complement.
ATGTTGATTTAATGTTGAATGTTAGAATCTACATAAATGGAAATAAAAAAACCTATGAATTTCATTTATTGTTCATCCTTGACATCTATAAACATCTGTCTTTAAGCATGGAAACAAGTTGATTGAATTGTTTTTTCATTCAAGTGGGTTTCCATAATACAATTTCTCTGTAAACAAATTTCTTAGATTCATGGGTACATTGAGGTCATTCAAAGTGCTTGGCATCAATCTTGGGCATGAATTTGATGAGAGAGAAGGGATTGTTATTCCTGTGCTGAATATTCTCTCAAGGGTTCCTAACCTTTAGAGTTACACATTCCTGCACACCCAAATTTGGTAAGAGAATAACACATCGCCATCATTGTTTATATGTTATTAATATATTTCTATGCATTAAAAACTTATTCTGGATGTATCATTAATCATTACATCACATTAATATTTGTGTACCTATTCATAATTTTCCTTCTCGTTGCAAAAACATGGTTTTATTAGAGGCAACAAGCATCGATAATGGAAAAGTTATATGTGAAAATCTTGTGTGTACTCGCCTTGCTTCAGTTAAGTGTGTCCACGATGGCAACGGTATTCAGCCGGCATAGGCATTACATTCAAAGCTATTTCATTCAAGGTTAATTTATCCCAACACTTTTCATTTACTCATAAGCATAGTGCCATATCTAGATCTAATGTCATTTCGTTTCATCTGGTCTCTATTTGTTCAGGAATGTAAGTTATTGTGAGTTTCAATGCACCAGGATTCGAGCAACCCGAAATAAATGAGTTCCATGGTCACAAAGTTTACTGCTCACTCGCAACTTAGGAGAGATGCCATGGCAACTGGGAAAGAGATGCGAACATTTCCTTCTTCATTCAGTTTTTTTTATTCAAATTTTTCATTATGTTTTAGTTGATTGGATTTCTCACCCAATTTTCTTAGGTTGGAACATTTAATGAATGGAATGCATGTGCTTTAATTATTATTTGTGATGCATCTTAACGGATGCTATGCATTTGTTCTTAGAACATATGTTTCTATTTGTGTTTAATTTAGATATCGCACAAAATCCAAAGACATTTTAACGTTTCAATTCACATGGTTTTTATTGGAATATTTCAAGTATAAGATTTTTTATTCACAAGCAGATGACATGTTATAAGAATGTTTGTAGAAGTAATCATAGCAATCATAAGGTTTTCAAACCGACTCCAACAATCAAACAATGCGTTTAACGTATTGAGTTACATTAAAGTGATTAAACCACACATAAATTGTACCTAGCGACAACACAAAACATATTATGGAGCAGGATGTATTCTCTTTGCCATTTCGATTTGGAAATATAGTTGTAGAGAAAACAAATCATACCCCAGGGAATAAAAAGGAATTGTGGACTTAAAAGACCAAAAATTTATGAGAGTGGCATGAGTCCGCTGACAGGTACTTGGAATGTGTCTTTTATAGTAAGGATTGAAGGATTAAATTAAATTTAAATCCTGGTGTAAAGGTTTCATTCTCAACCTCATGCATAACTAGAATGTAATATATGCTCAACGTAAGTATTGTTTTGAAGGTGATGGAATTTATTGTAAATGTTGGTGAACAAGGCATTGTGATGTGAATCTGTTTAAATTATTCAATGTTAAAAACAACAATTAATCCGTGGGAATATTAATATTTGGAGATATGATGTACATGGCTTATCATTAGAGAGTCCCCTCTGCATATACTTACGGGATCTGATGTAACATGACTTACAATTAAGGTAGATAATCCCCTCTGCACATACTCGTGAAAGCTTATGACAACTCTTGTAATTTTTTTTGGTGGAGGGTATAAATTATAGTGCGTTAATGGTTAAGAGTATATCATCAGTCATAGCACATCATTGAAACATAAGAAATAATTATCACCAGCAACAAATCATCCAAGTAAAATTCTCATTAAATATTCTTCCAATTTAGTGATAAAGACTTTATATTGACAAACCACCTTATTATATATAAGAGAATTACTTTATTTTATTATCCGAAGGTTTTTAATTTCTCACTCTTCATTTTCACCTTAATGGTGGTGATTTAAGTTTTAATTTTGACACTAGGATATTGGTAAGGTTATTGTTAATTTTTTTTATTGATTATCCTCGTCATGTGGGGATTCTTTATGACTACCGGTTAACAATTTTTTCTTATTATTCTTTATATAAAGATATTCTGAATATAAAGAAAGCATTATTAAAAAAATATGTAAAAAAAATCCAATTGATGAATTTTCTCATTTATTAATAATCATTTTAAAGGTTGTGGATCTCAGGTTGGAATTATCAATTTATATTTTGAGAAAAAATGTAGAAGGGATGGCCAAAATAATAACGTAGGAGGAAATCACAATAGTGATTAATGATAAACTGAAATTAACCACACACATAACTTAATGAAAATACCCAATTGAGTTGTAGTTCTCAAATTAAAATTGCTTCAATTTTTTAAGAACAAAAGTATTATTAGACAAAAAAATATTATGGAGAAATCAAGTAGAATGATCTTATTATGGTAATAATAAACACACTAGATAATTTTAGCTCCTAAATGGATACTATGTTCTTTTGTAAATTTAGGCTCTATTCATCTACATGCAAATTAGAAGTAATTATATCTAATGCACTCCCTCTTAATTACAACTATGTGAGTTCTATAACAACTATATTCAATGAAATTGAGTGATAACAAAATGTTAAATGATATTTCTATTGATAAAGACTTTTATAGATTTAATGTAAGTGTGACTTTATTGAATTTGTTCCTAAAACTAAATAATTATAACATTGATATAGAAAATCATATTCTTTTTTTGCTAAAGCAAGAGTAGTTCCTTCTAATTCATTAACTCAAGAAAAAATTACAGAATATACATAAACCCTGAACTCCAAGAGGAGACAGGGAACAAAGAACAAGATGCCAAAGAAAAGCATCTCTCTGCTACAAACAACAAATTCTTTCATTACATACTGTAGGAAGAACCATTCACCCCAAAATTTTGATCTACAGCAAACAACCAACCACATTGCAAAAGCGAAAAGCTCGACCAAACATAGAGCCCCACTAAAAAAGTACCAACAGATCCGACGGTTCCCACCACTGCACGAAATCGGACAGCACCTAAACGTATCGCACCACCAAACCTATGAGAAACCTACCTCACGATGGGGGGTGGTTTCCACTCCCCTCACTGGCCATGTGGCGGAAGCCTAATGGTATTGATCCCGATAGAGCTAAAAGCACTTTTAAAATGAAGGTGGTGTGATCGCGAACGAAACCACTCACCCGACCAAAACCACGAGCCCCACCAAACAGCACGATGAAACTTGAGCAATGATTGACCAGGCACCATTGGACGGCTGAGCAGAGAATCACACGTCCGAGATCATTGACCGTTAGTGCACGGGGAGAGTGGATTTTGGACCAGGCCCATCACCACATGGCATGATTTCTGTGGTGTCGCTGCAAAAAGTTTAAACCCACCTTTGACAGAAAAGTAGTGCGACCACTATGAAACCGCCCAGAGATGGTTTCAACTTCTGTCACTAAAAAATTGGGATGATGTAGACATTTCTATTGTTTCTTTCTTCTGTCCTTGAAGCTCTCACTCTCGTCACTGTGAATAGACCTGATGGTGGTCCACTTTACCTCTTGCATTGTCTTACCTTTCATTGACCACCTTATAGTCCCACTTGGCATAGCCCTTTGACCGTTGACCATTACTACTTGTGCTTAGTCATTTTGCCTCTGTATTCTTCTTTATCCTCCTTCGCCTGGTTATAACAGAGTTTTTTCTAGTTACTCTGCGTCATTGTATTCCACCTTCTTTAAGTTGCATTGTCCTTGTTGCTGACACCTTGGTTGGCTAGTATATCAGCCAATTTGTTGGCCTCTCCCTTAACATGAATAAATTTTAGAGTCTGAAGTTCCTGTAGATGCACTTGAATTTTCTGAAGAACTCTAGTTAACCTCCAGTGTTTTGTGACTTTTTCCGGCCCTGTTCCATTACTGATTCTCTTGGCAACGTTTATTACTAATTCTAAAGCCGCTTCTATTATGACGTTTTGGCACTTACTCTGAATCAAAAATTCTAAGCATTGTTCCAAAGCCATTAGTTCTGCCATGTTGTTGGTGTCTTTTCCTAAGTGACCATGGAAGAGGAGAGTATGCTACCTGTGTCATCCCTTAGAACTCGTCCAAAACCAGCATCCCCCAGGTTGCCTTTGGAAGATCCATCAATATTATACTTTAAAAAACCTTCACAGGGGCGATGCCAGAAATCATCCACCTTTTCTCTCATGCTTGCTTTCATGTCTAGACCTTGAGGAATAAGCCCCTTGATGTCTAACAACTGGAGGATTCTCAACTCTATAATTGAGTGTTGATTTTTGGGGAGATTCCTAACCGTGGTGCTCACTGGCTCCTTTAGTTATTTTACAACCAGATCCACCAGGCTGAGTGAGGCAAATTTAAACTCTTTGAATATTCTTTTGTTCATTTCCTTTCACACATTCCAAATAATCAAACTTGGCAGAAGATTCCAAGCAGAGTTGAGAATTTCATGATCTGAAATATTATTCCTCCAATTGTTTAGTGTGTTGGCAATACTTTCTTTGTCTCTATTAGACTATTTGAAGATGTTGGTGAAAAATTCCCATATCCCATTGTTGAAACTAAAACTATTGAGTGGATGGTCTAAAGTCTCCTCTTGGGTCTCACAAAGTTGACACCTGGAGGGTCCCAGCATGCCCCATTTTTTAAGGTTGTCCGAGGTTAAAATTTTCCTATGGTGAACTAACCACATAAAAAGTTTGATTTTCATCGAGCCTTTGTGCTTCCAAAGCTTCTGCCAAGTTTTATTAGGAGCTTGGGGTTCTAGATGAAGGAGGAAACATTAGCTTCCTTGATATTAAAGTTGCCTTCTTTGTTGTTACCCCATCTTAGTTGGTCCTTCCCTTCCATTACTAAAATTATTCATTGTTCTAGTAGTCTCTTGAGGGACTCTACTTTACTGTTGAGGGTTCTATCTCCTCTATCCTCTATCATTTTCCAAATTCTCCATTTTCCCACATCCTGTGGATTCTCCTAGAAGTCTTTCACCTTTACTAAAATTTGATTATCAGTCTCCTGCTTGAGGCCTAAAAATTCTTCCTTTAGTAGATTATGTTCTTGTTGCCATTTGTCCTCCCAGAGAAGTGCCAGATCGCCCTCTCTGATTTCCCAGAAATTATTTTTTTGAACTACTTCTCTATTCTCCCAGGCCTTGTTCCATATGGCAAAGCCTTTCACTATCCCAGTCATACGTATGATTTCAAAATCCGGCCAGGCATTGGCATATTTTTCCTTCTGGATGCTTGCCCATTGAGCTTTAGGATCCTTAACCCACCTCCACCAAAGCATGGCTCCAAGGGCCTTGGTGAGAATCTTAGGATTGTCCAAACCTAGGCCTCCTTGGTTCTTGGGTTTGCAGATCTTTTCCCAAGAGACTAGAGCCTATTTTTGCCTTGTTTCCTCATTTCCCAGAGAAAATCTCGTTGAATATTCCAAAATTGTTGTAATACTCCTATTGGAGCTCGGGAGGTTGATAGCATAAGATTGAAAAGTTGGATGTAGTCACAAGGGCCATGACCCATCTGACCCAATTATGATCGAAACCAAATGTTGTGAGCACTTTTGTAATGTACATCCAATTTACTTTATCATATGCTCTGGCTATGTCCAGTTGGATGATCATTCCCAATGTCTTGTTGCAATTTAATGAGTGAATCACCTCGTGAGCTCGAATTATGTTTTCTAGAATTTGTCTTCCTTCTACATACCATGTTTGTTCCCCGAAGATGAGCGTAGGTAGCAGGGGTTTAAGTCTGTTAGCCACAACCTTTGAAATTATCTTACAGACAACATTGCATAAGGCGATGGGCCTATGTCTCTTTGGTGTTTGAGCATTATCCTGTTTTGGAATGAGGGCAGTAAAGGAAGTATTGAGAGCTTTCAAAATGGTCTTATTTCGCCTGGAGTCTTTGACAATCTCCACGATATCTCTTTTAACAATTTTCCAATAGGCTTTGAAGAAATCCACATTAAATCCATCTGGACCTGGTGCCTTTCCATTTTGCATTTCCTTGAGGACCTCACTAATCTCCTATTCAATCACCAGTCTATTGAGATTACAATTATCCTCTCTAGATACTAGTTGAGGAATATGTTTAATTAAGTTCTTAATGAATGGTTATCTTTTTGAGAGGTTTTCCTCTGCAATGTCATGAAAATTCTTTACTAACACTGCATCTATCTCCTCATGGGTTTGAATAATTTGGCCATTCTCGTCCTTGATTGAAGAGATTCTGTTATGAGCTCTATTCGCAATGGTAGATCTGTGGAAAAATTTAGTATTTTGTTCTCCTTCTTTTAGCCATAGAACTCTGGATTTTTGTTTCCAGAAAATTTCTTCTTCTTTACACAAAATTTCCCATTCTTGGTGGTATATCTCTGCTTGATCATTTTTGCCTTTATCAAATCCATCCTTGATCAGAGCTTGGTTGAGCTCTAGGATTTTTTTTTCCACTATTTTTTCACTTGTGAAAATAGTACCAAATTCCTTCTGGTTCCATTCCTTTAACTTTTTGTTGATGTGTTTTAATCTCTTATGTAGAATGAACATGCATGATCCCTGAATCTTTAGGTAGTTAGGCCACCATTTTCCAATGTTTCTTATGAAATCTCGGTGTGAAAGCCAAATATTTTCAAACCTAAATGGTTTCTTTCTTGGGGTATTGATGGGCTTGATCTCCATTTGAATTGACCAATGATCTAAGCCTCCATAAGGAAGAATATCAGCTATTATTTCCTTGTCTAGAAGCATGAGATCTTCAGAGATAATAAATCTGTCTAGCTTAGAAGCTACCTGGGAATCCCCTCCTCTTTTATTGTTCCAAGTGCAAAGACAAATATTTGTTTCAATATCTACCAACTTCATGTTTTTTGAAAAACATTGCAAAGTTGAGTATAAAAGATAAGTATCCCTGTCACCTACTCACTGTATAACCCCTGATAAATAATTCCAAGATGCCTCTGCATCAATAATACCTATTTTTGGGGATTTGAGAGGATGAGGATACCCCCTACTGGGTTTTCTACTTTGACTTCTATGAACTCATATCTGCTGATCCACTTACTATGAATTTCTCGTATCTTCTGAACAGATCATTTCATTTCTTGGACAAAAATTATATCTGGAACGACTTGTTTCATTCTATTATTCAACATTCTCTATTTTCTTTTGCTTCCTAGACCTATGATGTTCCAAGTTGTAAACTTCATAATTACTGATTGATAAATGAGTAATTGGTTAGGTCTTTCATCTTACGTGAGTCTATCATGAGCTTTCCACATTCCATTAATAACTCATTCTACTTTTTTCTGCCTATTTTTTCCCCCTGTTTTCTTGGAACCAATATTAGAGTTGGTTTTACCACTTTCATTCCCTACTTGCCTTGTCTTTCCATCGTGTTATCTTCTCCCAAGCCTTTTGTTTGAGTTTTCCATAAGAATAACTACTTTATTTGATTGCATTCTTCTTGTGGTAGAGATTCTATCCCACTTATTGTTCCCTTACTCAAGAACCCTTCCAGATCTAGGTTTTCTTTGTCGAGAATCTCTTGGAACTCATTGTCTTCCATTTCCATCTCACTCAGGGTCATTTCTTGATCCATATCCATATCTGATTCACTCATCATGATCCCTTTCTGTTTTTCTTTTACCTATTCTTAACCTTGTTCTTCTTCCTTTTCCTGCTTATCATCTCCATCCTTCATAACTAGATTTTCAACTGTTGCATCTTCCTCATCTTCAAGAACATGGAACTGATTTGGCCTCCCTTTTTGGTCTCCACTTTGGTGATGTTTTGGCCCCCTTTTTTTGTTTTTACCTTTGTGAGCTACTTTGTGAAAGCCATCTGTCTCTGTCATTGTGTTAGGTTTACTTTTGTGCTCTACCTTACTTAAAGGATAGTCTTGAAGAAGATGCCCATGTTCATGACATTTTCGACATCTAAAAGGAATGTGCTCATAATCAACCGTCTGCACCCATTCCTCATCATAAACCTCTAATACGACCTCGTTCGGAAGTGCTTTAGTTAGGTCCATATCTACACAAATCCTCACAAAGGAGGTATATTTTCCCCTTCTTGTGGCTTCAGAAGTTTTGACATACCTTCCTAATTTATTTCCTATGGTTGTCAGTGATTCTATTTTCCAATAATCTAGGGGTAGCTAATAGAGTCTTACCCATACCAGGATTGAGGTAAAGGTTTTCCACTTTGGCACGAAGTTCATCATCCATGGCCGTATATAGAGCCCTGTTGCTGCATAGAAGTAGGGCCCTCCTTCAAACACTTTGTCTTTATCCTCAATGTTTGCAAACACCACAGTAAAAAAACCCTTGGATCCTAGATGAAGATCAACGCTTCCTTTATGCTTCTAGTGGTATCTGATCCATGTTTATAAAGCTTTTTTGGTGGGCCATAGTCCCATGAATTTGCATATGACTGCATAAGTCTGCATGTGCTCCATGTGGGCTTGCAACTCAGGGTTATTTAAGATTACTCCAGTAGTGACTTTACTTTTGGGCTTGCACAGTCCCCATTGTTTCCTATCTTTTGTTCCCTGTTTATTGTCGTTTTCCTCTTTATCCTCTGTGTCATCATTCTCCTTCTCCTTGTTGCTTTCTGTTTCCTTATCCCCACTTTTTCCCCCTTCCATCATGTTACCTTTGCCTGAATCTGGAGATGCCTTGTTCTTGTTGACCACTACCTCGTGGTAGGAGGGAGTGGAGCTCCCTCCTCTGCATCTGTCCATGGAGTAAAGCCTGCATAGAAACCCCCAAACCTAGTTCTCTGCTCTTCCACTCTTCCGCTCCCCTCTCGATATAGAAAATCATATTCATAATGTAGTAAAAATATTAAATAATTTTAATGTGAATTATATATTATAATTAAAAAATTAAATAAAACTTAAAAAAAAAATTTGGTATGTCTTTCATAAAGTTTATTTGAGTTTAGCTTGTTTTATTTTAAATCAATTCACATCTTTAAAATCTTAATTATTTTTTTAATGCAATCACATTTATATAAATTTAATTAAAAACAAATATATTTATCGATTTAATTATTGCAAAAAATAATTATATCTATATCTATATATATTTGAAATAGTTGATATATATATATATATGTGGATTTGATTATTTTTAAATAGTATAATAATAATAATAATAATAATATATAATAATAAACAATTAAGTATGCTTAACCAAAACATATTAATATAAGAAGAGATAATATTATTAAATATTACTAATATTTAGATAAGCAACAATATTTTATGAATTATAATATTACTAATTTTAGAGAACATTAATTACATTAAAAATTTTGATTATTTAATTAGAAATATTATAATATCTAAACAATGAATATTAATTTAACTATGTTAGATTCATATATAATATTAACTAATATACTAATATTACTATTAATAATTATAAATAAATAACCTATAAATACATTTATTTAAACATAATAAATCATTTTATAACCATCATAATTAAATTATAATAATTATGAACTAAATTTCATATATAATATTTAAATAAATATATTTTAATTAAGTGAAATATTAAAAGATACATTGATATATTAATTTAGACAAGTACTTAAAAATGTTTAATAAAAATAAACATTAGTTCAATTTTTTTTGAAATTAATATACTAATATTAATTGATTGCGCCAAGAGGCACTTTCGAGTTCAATATGGTAGTGATGTTGTAATGTAATGTAAATATTTTAACTTTGTCAAAATAAAAAAGAAATAATTAAAAATTAACCTTATAAAATAAAATAAAAATGAAAATCGCCTATGGTATTGACCCATGATATTCATGTGGAATTTAGCCTATTTAAACGGAGAAATTAAACCAACTTAGATCCATATCAACTTCTCATCGACCAATTTCCAAGTGGGATCAAGTCTCTTTGATATGCAAAGATATTTTTAGAGTGAAAAGAGATTTGATCCCTCTCGAAGCTTGATAGATTTGGAATTAAGATAGATCTAAGCGAGTGTTAATATTAATTAATTATTATTATTGTTGTTGTTATTATGAAAAGGGTATATTGATATTAATACCATTATTGATATTAAATAATAATAATAATAATGTCCATGGGGTTTTGGATAAACAATGATTGGGTGCTCTGTTAAGGCACTCCTTGCCGTGAAGTCACTGGTTCAATTCCTTGCCCTGATCGAGGTGATATATTGAATGTGATGAACATGTAGTCCCATCAAACTTATAACGATAATAATACTAATAATAATAATATTTAACTTTAATATTAGTATCTTAATATTAATTATTCTCTTTGGTTTATTATTCTGTCATGTTTATATTATTCCATTGGGTTTATATCCCCTCCGGTTTTACTCTTAATCCCTTGGGTTTATTATTCCCTTGAGTTTATAATATCAATCCCTTAGGTTTATTAATCTAAGGGTTCACATTCCTAAGGCATAATATTATTAATAAGATTTATAGTATTAATTTAGGGTTTAATATAAATCCCTTGGGTTTATAACCATGGTCAATCATGGTCAATCATGGTCGAATGTCACGTTTTGACACATATTGTCCCAATATGAAAATCTACTATGGTCCACTCTAGTCTAACGTTTCATTGTGACAAAGATTGTCCCAATATGAAAATCAATCATGGCCAATCAATGTTAACCATGGTCCAACGTCACATTGTGACCAAAATTGTATCAATATGAAATTGGACCATGGTCAACAATGTTTATTCTACCCTTTATAATATTTATCATAGACTTTATATACATTGGTTTATAATATTTATCTTAGGGTTTGTCATAGGATTTTCTCAATATGAAACTCAATCATGGTCAATCATCGTCAACATGGGTCTAACATGGTTGACCATGGTTAACTATGGTAAATCATGGCTAACCATGGTCAACAATGATCCAATGTCAAATTGTGACAAAGATTGTGTCAATATGAAAATCAACCATTATCAACCATGGTCCAACATCACATTCTCACAAATATTGTCTCAATATGAAAATCAATCATTGACAATCAAGGTCGACAATGTTTAATAATATGGTCACATTGTGACAAATATTGTCTCTTATTATAACGCCACATTGTGACGACCGTGGTCAACCATAGTCGAACATTGCATTGCGACAAAGATTATCCCAATATCAAAATCAGCCAAGTTGAACCATTGTCCAACATCACATTGCGACAAAGGCTATCTCAATATGAAAATCAATCATGGTCAACCATGGTCCTTGGGCCATGGTGTTTTCCATTTTAGTATTAATACCTTGGGTTTTTAATATCAATATCATGGTTATATTAATCTAAGGGTTCATATTCCCATGGTATAATATTATCCATAGGGTTTATAATATTAATTCAAAGGTTTAATATAAATTCCTAGGGTTTATAATCATTGTCATCCATGGTCAAACATCACATTGTGACAAAGAATGTCTCATTATCAAAATCAATCATGCTCAACCATTGTCAACCAAGTCAATTGTGGTCAATCGTGGTCAAAATTCATCAAACAAGGTCGACCATGATCAATCATGGTCAACCATTGTTCAAGGCCAGATTGTGATAATCATCGTTAACCTTGATTTTTAACCATGGTAAACCGTGGACCAATGTCACATTATGAGAAATATTGTCTAATAAAAAAATCAATCATGGTCAACCATGGTAAATAGCGATAGTCCAGTGCCACATTGTGAGAACCATGGTCAACCATGGTCCAACATTGCATTGTGATAAACATTGTCTGAATATAAATATCAGCCATGGCAAGCCATGGTCCAACGTATGATTATGACAATGATTGTATTGATATGAAAATCAATCATGTTCAACCATGGACATCCATGTTTATTTTAGGGTTTATCCTATTTATCTTAAGGTTTATATTATTCCCTTAGGTTTTTATTACTAATTTTTTGGTTTCATTATTCCATTAGGTTTATAATATCAATCATGGTCAATCATGGTTAAACATAGTCAACCATATTTTATAAAATGAATCATGTTCCACCATGGTCCAATATTGTATTGTGATAAATATTGTCTAAATATGGAAATCAACCTTGGTAAACCATTCTCCAATGTTGCTTTGTGACAAAGTTTGTCTCGATATGAGAATTAATCATGTTCAAGCATGGTCAACCATTGTGCAATGCCACATTGCGATAAGGATTCTTTCAACCATGGTAAAAATGGTGAAACATGTTTATTTTAGGGTTTATGATATTTATCTTAGCATTTATTTACCTTGGGTTTATAATATTAATCCATTGGGGTTAATATTATTTAGTTTGATTTATAGTTCCTTTGTATTGTAGTATTAGTTCCTTGGGTTTATTATTCTCTTTGGTTTATAATATCAATCCCTTGGTTTTATTTATCTAAGGGTTCATAGTCTTAGGGTATAATATTATTCATAGTGTTTATAATATTTATCCTAGGATTTAAAATAAATGTCTTCTGTTTATAATTATAGTGAACCACGGTTAACCATGGTCTAATGTCACACTATGATAAATTTTCTCTCAATGTGCAATTAACCATGCACATCCATTGTCAACTATGTTCTTTTACTGTTTATAACATTTATCATAGAGTTTATATACTATGGGTTTATATTATTCCCTTGGGTCTATAACCCCTTGGGTTTTAAGTATTAAACCCTTGGGTTTAATATTACCTTGGGTTAATAATATCAATCATGGTCTACCATAGTCCAACGTTGGATTGTGACAAAGATTGTCTAAATATGGAAATAAACCATGGTCAACCATGATCAACCATGTTTCTTTTAGGGTTTATAACATTTTTTGTAGGGTTTATATACCTTGGGTTTATAATATCAATCCCTTGGGTTTATTAATCTATGGGCTGATATTCTTAGGGTATAATATTATTCATAGGGTTTATGTTGATACCTAATCTTCATGATTGGGAATTTTATATAAATAAAATAAATTGGGAAGGAGAACAGTCATCGGGAGATGAACTGAACAATCACTCCCTATTGTATATAATAATGGGTTACCTATGGAATAATACATGAATCAGTTTTGTGCCACACTGGAGTTACTCCTGGCCTGACATGGTATCAGAGCCAGCTCCATGTTTAGCCTTTATGTCTTTGTAACTCTTGATCTGCTCTCTGTATAATTTTTTCTGCCATACCTGCATTCTGTCTGCCACACTTGCGCTGCCCTGACATATTCTATTTATGATCCCTGCGCCCTTTTCATTTGAATATGCTCAGACTCCACATTCGATTTCATATTCTCTGAACGTTGTCCATCAGTTACATTCAAATTCATATTCTCTGAACGCTGTCCATCAGTTACATTCAAATTCATATTCTCTGAACAATGTCTGCCATATTCACTTGAAACTTCTATTGTGACTGTCATGGGTTTTGAATCGAGTATCCAAAGCCCTAGGCAAGCTGATTATGAAGCATTGCCTCGACAAAACAATTTTTTTTTTATTTTATAAGAACGACTGACCCATAACCTGTTTCTCTCAGCAAATACTCTTGCGCTTGCTCTCCATTATAGCTTGCTGCCTGTGCCATCCAGTTTTGCGTTCCTGCTATACCTGTCCAGTTTTTGAATAGTATTGTGTTCATGCTATATACATATGCCCGTCCAGTTTTTGGATTTGCATTCGTGCTATATATGGTATCAAACTACGTATCAAACTACATTTGAATTAATATATATATATATATGCAGTGATATATATTGGTAGCATGGTTATATGTGGTGATATGTGTGCGGATTTGAATGGTATTTGAAACGATTGAATAATATTGAACAACGCTGTCCTATTGACTGTATTATCAATGGTATCAACGTTGTCCTATTGACTATATTATCAATGATATCAACGTTGTATCAACGTTGTATTATTGATGGTATTAACGTTTTCCTATTGAATGGTATTTAGTGTTGAACAGTGTAAGTGTTGTGCGCTGTGGATTATATGGTATTGAACTGCATTTTTTGCGTTGGACTTCCACAAATGAACCTCAACTCGCATTCAATTCTCGAATAGCTTTTTGTCTTAACATGCACAATGAAACTGTGAGGGCTTTGCGATTCCCTCCTTATGTACACAAAAAAAAAGGAGAGAGACTTCTTACTCCCAAATTTCTCTGGTTGATGTTGCTGCACATGGAATAATACAGTTGTTTTTAATGCTATCCTATTGCTCTATGGCATATACATTGAAAGATATATGTATTGAACAATATATATATATATATATATATATATATATATATATATATATATATATATATATATATATATATATTTAATGGTTTTTGTCTAAAGAAAAAAAAAGGGGGAGGCGATATGGAGGATATTTTATAGAGACATTGGAAGAAAACATAGTGCATAAAGACTTTGAAATCTTTTTGCCCTTTTGAGAACAATTTCACTGTATATCAGTAGAAGTATTTTTTTCTATCAGCAGACGTTTTTTTTTACAGAATGGATTCAATCATCTCTATGGTAGGAATAGTTCACACTGGCAAGGAGAACTATCCTGATTGGTCTCGGATGATACAACACACCCTCATCTTCAATGAGTTGTGGAAAGGAGTGTGTGTCAGAGAAGGAGACAGTGACCCAGATAAGCCTACCTCAGATAAAGAGCTTGCCATTTAGGAAAACAAGAACAACAAAGCTTATGCATTAATCGCATCATCTGTAAATAAAGAGGTGAGTCGCCATATTTCATCATATTCAATTGCCTTTGAAGCTTTACAAAACCTGAAAGAACTCTATGACTCACATTCTGCACTTGAAGTCATCCAACTCATGATTAAACTCTTCACTCTTGAACTGCAAAATAATCATCCTCTTGCTCTTGCATCTGAAATAAATTCTATAATGCATGATATCAAATCCACTAAGGTTGAGTTGGATATCCCTCTTATTGCTTTTCTCAAGGCACTTTATTCTACTTACTGCAATTATCTTGAGTCTTTGCAAGCAAATGGAAATCCCAAAGATGTGACCTTTGACTCTCTTGTGAAAAATTTTGCTGAAAGAGAAAATGATTTTGGAAAGAAGAAAACCCCTGAGTCTTTTGAAGAGACTGCATGCCTTGCTCATAAATAAAAATATCCTACTCAAGATTCTACAAGAGGAAGAGGTGGACGAAGAGGAAGAGGAAGATATTTCAGAGGCAGGGCGCGTAGACATTCTCAAGGAGAAAAGGCAGATTTGCACTATATTCGCTGCAAAAGAAATGGATCACATGATCCATCCACATGCAAGCTACCATGGGACAAAATTGAGCAGAGAAGAAACCAACAGAAAGGTAAAACTAACGATACAGACAAAGGTAAAGCACCTGAATCCGTTCACTATGTTGAGGCACAATGTAACATTGGAGTAAATGAAGATTTGTTTAATGCTTCACTTGCTTCCAGGAAAAATGATTGGTTTCTTGATTCAGGAGCAACCTGTCACATGACTCATAGAAAAGATTTTTTTGAAGATTTCACTGACAATGTTGATGGAGCAGTATACTTTGCAGATCAGTCAAAAATCAAGCCATCAGGGCTTGGCAAAATCAGGCTTAAACTGCCTGGTCTGGTCTCCCAGACTTTCTTCTTGATCATGTTTTATATCTCCCACAGCTAAAGAGAAACTTGCTGTCCTGGGTCCACATCCGCCAACAAGGTCACTCCATTCATATGTTTGATGGCAAGCTTGAGGTGAGAAAATCATCTGATCACTCACTTGTCATGAGGGGAATAGAAGAAGAAAGACTTCTAAAACTGCAAGGAACATCTGCCCATAAACAACATTTCTCATATATTACTCATCATGAAGAAGGTACACTTCCATCAAGTTTATTATGGCATGCTAGATTTGGACATTTAAACTATGACAGTCTCCGTTTATTGAAGAAAAATGGTGTTGCTGGTTTGCCTACCATTCCTAGAAAACTTAAGCAATGTGATGCTTGCATTCTAGGAAAGCATAGCAAACAGTCATTTCATGACTCACATTCAAGAGCACATAGGAAGCTTGAACTTATTTATTCAGATTTATGTGGTCCAATGCCTGTTCCTTCTGCAAATGGAAATAAATATATCATGACATTTATTGATGACTACACCAGAATGTGTTGGGTTTATTTATTGAAGAACAAATCTGATGCTTTCCTACATTCAAGAATTTTCATAAATGGATTGAAAATGATGCACAATCTCATATTGGGTCTATTCGCACTGATAATGGAAAAGAATATACATCAAATGAATTTGAACACTATCTTCGCGAACATGGGATTAAACATCAAACAACTGTGCATTATAATCCCCAACAGAATGGTGTAGCTGAAAGAATGAATAGAACAATCTTGAATATGCTACGATCCATGCTTTTTTTCAAAAATGTAAAGATAATGTTTTGGGTTGATGCTGTTCTATGTGCTGCATATATAAAGAATAGATGTCGATCTAGTGCTATAAGAAACAAGACTCCTTATGAATTGTGGTATGGACATGTTCCTTCGATAAAACATCTCAGGATTTTTGGCTCCACCTGTATGCTTTAAGACCAAAGGTACATAGAAATGAACTTGGTGCTAGAAGTCGTAAGTGTATTTTCTTGGGGTATTCAAATACCTCCAAAGCATACCGCCTCTATGATGATGAAAATAAAAAGTTTGTTATATCTAGAGATGTAATTTTTCTTGAATCATCCAAATCTGACAATGTTGTTGAGCGGCAACTTGATCACTTGGATAGATTCGCAAAAATGAAATCATTTCACGAATTTGAAAATCAGATTCCACATCTTGAAGGGGGGATTCCTATATTAGATCAACATGTGGAATCTTCTTCTGAAGAATACTCTCCCCCGACTGAAACTCCAACAACGGATGATGCTTTAAGTGATGTAATTGAAAGAATTGGGAGACTCAATCTTGATTCACTCCCAACTCAATCAACAGAGCAGCCTGGACCATCTCAGAAAGGTCCCCCAAAGTGGCTGACAAAGACACTTGAAAGTGTTCATCCTGATGAAATTGGAAAAACAGGAACCAGAAATGCAAATTGACAAAATGGAGGTGATGTAGATGACTCTAATTCACCTATTGATATGGATGTTTCTTATGGTTGTGAATTGAACTTTTCTACAGATTTTGAACCAACTTCCTTTAAAGAAGCTGCTTCTCATGATGAATGGAAAGAAGCAATGCAAAAGGAGTATGATGCCCTCATAAAGAACGACACTTGGAAGCTGGTTGATCCTCCATTTGGAACAAAACCAATTGGCTGCAAGTGGGTCTACAAGAACAAGTACAAAGCTGATGGCTCACTTGACAAGCACAAAGCTAGGCTTGTGGCAAAAGGTTTTGCACAGAAGGAAGGGGTCGATTATGAGGAAAATTTTGCTCCCACAGCAAAATGGGCCACCATCCGGACACTCTTTGCACTAGCAGCTCAGAACGGTTGGAAAGTCCATCAAATGGATGTAAAAACTGCCTTCTTGAATGGAGATCTAAAAGAAAAAGTTTTTATGTCCCAGCCTGAAGGATTTGATGTGAAAGGACATGAACATAAAGTATGCAAACTTGTGAAGTCCTTGTATGGACTCAAACAAGCACCACGAGCCTGGTATGAAAAGCTAACTGAGCATCTTCTGAAACTCAACTTCAATCATTTTGATCTTGATGATGCAACTTTATTTGTCAAGAAAGTTGGAAAAACAGTTGTATATCTTGTGGTATATGTAGATGATCTTTTAATGACAGGGAAAAATGAAAGTTATATTGCATCCATAAAGAAAGAATTAGGAAAAATCTTTGAAATGACTGATTTGGGCTATGTTCATTACTATCTTGGCATTGAAGTAACCCAACATCCAAAATCCATATTTCTTTCTCAAAAGAAATACATTGGAGATTTGTTAAACAGATTTTGCATGACAGAGTGCAATCCTCTTTCTACTCCAATGGAACAAAACTTAAAGCTCACATCTATTGAAGGAAAGGAATTTGAGGATGCAACAAAGTATAGACAGCTTGTAGGAAGTCTCATCTACCTCACTACTACCAGACCAGACATTTAATTTGTTGTTGGAATCCTCTCCAGGTTTATGCAAAAGCCTTGTGAGGGACATTGGTCTGCTGCAAAAAGAGTTCTAAGGTACTTGAAGGGAACTCAAGACCTTGGAATCAAGTATACACAGGTGGACGACTTCAGCTTGATTGGATACTCTGATTCAGACTTCGATGGAGAACAAAGAAACTGGAGTATCTACTTCAGGATATGCTATGAGTCTTGGATCAGGAGCTCTCTCTTGGAGATCACGCAAACAATCAGTTCCAGCAGATTCCACAACAGAAGCAGAATACGTGGCAGCAGCTGAAGC
>APFE030842460.1:10288-31399 GCA_000404065.3 Pinus taeda | reverse complement strand
ATAGTAATTACAATACCAAGAATTTAACTTGTGAGATAGTGATTCCATACATCTCTCATACAACAACAATGAACACACATCCATTTATCCATGAACACAGGAACATGCATGATTCATCACACTACACATGCATAATCATTCCTTATGAAGGTACACAAGAATAGACATTCCTCATCACTGGCCATACAATTCCCACAATATCAATAGCCATTTACATTTAATTATTATGCATAGTGACATGGTTAAGTAACATATCTTATGAATTACATGGTTGGTGACTGATAGTGGGGCTTCAAATCTCCACCCAACCATAGGCTAACTACACATCTATCCTTTCTTGTGTCCAACAACCTAAAAGCTAGATTTAGAGTCTTAAGAGGTAGCTTTCTCAGGAGTTCTCAACCATCAACTCACATACATTGAACAAAGGCCATTACATAGGTGTTCTTAGCATCTCCGAGCTATTACACAATAGTTCCTTTATAATCCAATAACCAAACAAGACAAGGTATCAAGAAGGGCATAAATATTTTGTGTTCCGTCTTGAAGAGAGATATGTATAAATAAAGAGGAGGTTCGTTAGTTGCATTACCTCTATAGGAATAAGTGCATACTTTCCAAGAACTTCTCAGCAGTTCTCACACCTATGTTCTCAACCCCGAAACTACACCAGGTGTTATCACACCATTACATCTAGGGTGCCTCAACCTCTTAGTAAGTTCTCAATCAACATAGTATGAAGTGATTTTTTTGGCCCCGGGAACATGGCTAAAATCTTGATGATTCTCATCTAGTAAGCCCCACAGGTTTCTCAGCCTAGCTATCATAGAGAATTCCTACTCCACTGAACTCTCTTATGGAATTCAACATTCAAGAATGCTTAGGCCCTAATAAGCAATACACATACACAACTAATGTTCCTTTTAATCATATGGAATACTTATCCACCACTATAGGCTTCCCTTATCACATGGATTACATAGGCAATCACATAGGGATACACAAAGCACACAAGATACACATACAATGGACAAAAAACTAGTCCGTGATTCTCTTATCTCTTAATGCATACCCTCTCCTCCCCTTCCACATGATAATCCCCAATTTGCTGGCTTTCCTCCTCTTTTTCCTACTTGAATCCTCTTGTGGGTTGAATATTTCAACATGACCCATGAGGTAGTCTACAAAACTTTCCTCTCATTCAAGAGCCCATTCCTTCCATTAACTACCTACAATAAGTCCATCTCCCCTAATGTTGATTTACAAGGTAATTTGAATGTAATAGATCACTTGCAAGAAACTCATCATCCTGCAAACCTCTGAAACAGTGTCCCATCCTATCTATTCATCATTCTTATCATTAAAAAAATCAATTTACATCAATTTTACAATTCATAATAACATTTACAAAGGGTTGTCACATACCCTAGAAAAACAAAATGTGTGTGGTATCCACAATGATCAGGTGTTCATTTGTTGATGAATCAATTAAGAATAATTCCATTCTAAAGAATGATGTCACACCTTATATATATGGTGTACTTCAGATTGATAAAGATGGTGTCCCTTTCATATCAACTCTAAATATGATATAATTTATGTCTTACTCTTTGGGAAAATTTTGTTCCTAAGTTAGTTATCTACCACTCTAGAAATACATTTTTTTTTTCAAAGGAATCATCATGCTTTGTAAAATTTTTCAAAATTGAAAATGTGTAAGATGATGAAATTATACTAAGCTTTGACATTGTGTCTATTTACACCAAGATCTTAGTGGAACATACCATTAATGTCATAGAAGACATCATAGACATAAAAACTATTCAATTGGTGAAGATATGCCTTAAATGAAAATATTTTATCTACAAAGGAAATATATTTGAGCAAATTTATTGTGTAAGAATATGATCCCCACTATTAGTACTAGTTGCATACATCTACACATATTAGTTTGAAGTAATGGATTTAAACAACTTTCCATTCACACTAGGTGTACGGAAATCATATGGGCATGACATCTTCACCAAATGAGTACATTCTAGAGGGAATCTTTAAGGACACTTGTAGAACATAAGTAGCCACCCATATAAATTCAAATTGTCCATTAAGATATAAAGGAATAACAAACTTCATTTTTTTGTTGTAATTATTAGTAATAAGGGTGATAGGAGACTCAATTATCAATTCTACAAGAAGGATTCATGTACAAAGAGATATAATCATGCATATCATCATCACCACCAAAATAAAAAGGGTAGGAACCATTCATACCCTTTCCACAAGGTCCATAAGAATCTCAAATGAAAAACAGTTGAACTATGACCTAGGTGACCTGAAACATTATTTTGAGGAAATGAATTCAATGATTGGTAGAGTGGAAAGGAAATCCAAAAATAAACAAGAATATGGCACTTGTGTGGGGAGGGGGATACCCTAAAAATTACTTGTCCATATAAAAAAGGTACCACAAATAAAATTGGAAAATTACTAAGTAGGAACATGATGATAAGATTCACTTCCTCAAACACCATTATAATTTTCGTAGAATTAGTGAAGATCTCATTAGATCTTAGGCAACTTAAAGGTTCATCTAAAATCCCATGTTTCTATAGAAATGTCTATTGTTGAAATTATAAAATCACTATGGGTGAACTTAAAAGAGCATCCAATAGGAAAATATAGAGATTAAAATTCCGTATTAACTCTCACAAGGAACTTTCAAAACATTAAATCAAGGCCACAATTATTCCACACAATATAACTATTCCAACAAAGTGGAAGTGCATATTTGGTTAACTAAGATCAAGTTATATTTTTTTTTGCAACACATGCACATTTAAACTAAAATCATATAGAACATGGAGTTAACTGGAATCTTTTTCTAGGTAGGTTAATTTTAGTAGGAATACTTATTCCACCATACCTATGTGTGTGGTACATTGATAAAAACTGACACTGGTTCATCTACTAGTGTCAAGGGTAGGCTTTCAAAGAGTTGTAATTGCAAACGTCAATTAATTATATATAGAGAAAAACTATAATAAACTACTATATATATATATATCAACTAAAAACACTTAGATGATCAATATTGTAGCTTCCTCCATCTATCTTGCATCTGTTGTGGCCTCCATTATCCTAAAAAATGTTTTCTTCTAGCTAGAGCATATATGAGGGTCGCATGGACTAGGATGAGAACCAATATTTTATCCATGTGCCCCATCATAGTTTGAATCTTCTATAGAGCCTAAAGGCACAAACCCTCCACCAACATCACTTCAAGGCCCCTCCTAGTGGGATAATGCTATGAATGTGTTATGGTAAATTGGTTTATGGGTCAAGGTGGATATCAATATATAGGTCCAACTTATCCTTTGAATTGTATGAGGATGTTGGAAAAGTGGGTTAAGGTTCCATGTAGTAGGATAACGACCTAGCAATGGTTCACATCTAAGGTTTTCTCTATTCTACATGAACCAAAGACATAACCCATGGAATTCACTAATGTCAAAGTAGTTGATATTGTGATGTAAAAGAAAATTTACCTGTTATTTTCCAAGGAAATACATAAGAACCTTCCTATTATTTTAGGGAGGTTTTTAGAATACTATAAACCACATATCTATCTGATTGCTAATAATTGTCAGTAGGTATACTGGTCCATACAAATGCACCTCTTTGACACTAGTGGTTGTAACCCAATTATCAAGTCAATAAAAAATGTCATTAGTTTTTTTAATTAAATTTTGACATCTCTAAATTAGTTATATCAAGACACATCCTATAATATTCCCACATTCTAGTACTATACTTAAACATACATCTTAAATAGCCTTGGGAATTCATAATAAAAGAAATAATGGTGTCTAAGAATGTGTCTAGTGATGGTTGTGAGGGTTTTATGGTATTCACTATGTCTTGCATACATATACATATACATATACATATACATATACATATACATATACATATACATATACATATACATATACATATATATATATATATATATATATATATATAATAACAATATATTATATTATATTATATATATAATTATTCTTATTAGAAACCTCAAACCTGCATCCATTTCAATGTCACATTTTTTTCAGTTTCGGTTGACATTTGGTGTGTCCTCCTGTGGGCATGCCAAGTTTGGTTTTTTCAGGTCCTGTTATAATACCTATAATTTAATAGGCTTTTAAAAAAAAAAATTGTTATATAAACAAATTATGAAATTAAAAGATAATCAAATTCATTCACAATACTTACTTGGAACTAGTTGATGACCACATCAATGAAGTCTATTGGTATTTTTTCAATCTTTTCTTGATTTTCACTCCCAAAATTTGCTCAATCACTCTTAAAATGTGCAATGTTGTCTTTTGATGAAATGGAATCACCATGGTATTTTATAAAAATTGTTGAATAGAAATGTGTGCCCATTATTATGAATGTGGACACCTTCTCAAGAACACCTCCCTAACTTTAATTTTCCAACCTTGGTGTTGGTTCAAGGGACATTAGATTTATAGGCTCATGAACATAACCATGTATCTAAGAATGTGAAGTTGTTCTTGTGTGAGCACATTCTTCAGACTGCTTGCCAATTTTTTTTACCATGATCTTCATACAAGGTCCCTTGATCCCTTTTTAATTTTTTTTATCTTGTCACATCAATGTCAAATCAAGATGTTGCACATGTCAAACAGATAGTGTGGGGTGATAAAGGATTAATGTCACAAGTTGGGAAAGTTGTTAGTTTTGTAATATGTTTCATTCCTATAAAATTTCCCAATATGTGACAAAGGAAACTTGTCACAAAGTTCCATAAATTTGAGAGTTATGATATCCCATAATGGAAATCATCCTTTTTCTTCAATGTACCATAACATTGGATGTTTTCAAACATTGAAATGTATCATAGCCTTGTATGTTTCAAAACATCATGTTGTATCACAAGTAAAAGAATTTATGAGTGTGGTACATAGTAAGGAATGAAATCTTTAGGAGGTTCCATGTGTCAAGATTCCCATTTTTTAATTTTTTCTTGTGATATTGTATGTCATGTTGAAAGAGAAATTTGATGCAATATCTTGTGATGAACATCTCAATAGAATATTGCAAGTTTTGAAGGTTGCAAAAAGGAAAAAATTGTTTAGAAACCAACTAAAGAGAGCCAAAGCAACATTATAAGGTTTGGTGAGATCATAGAAAGAAATCAAAGACACATTTCATGAAAATTTTAGTTATATGATCCAGCTATAGACATGTCCATGAAAGCTCAAAAGTCTAAAAAATAATAGAGAGGCCCTAATCCATTTTTCCTTTAGCATATGAAAAAGACAAAGTGGTATGGGGAAGTTGTTGTTTGCTTAAGAATTGAGTACACAATATATGAAACCATGAATCTTTAAAACTAACCTTTAAGATAATTAATACTTTTGTAACAACATAATTTACCTTTGGTAGAGAACTTGAGCTTCATCTCAATGAGTTCCCACTATAACTCATACTTTATATTAGATAATGAATGTTCATTTATAGCTTTAGAAAATTATTGGTCACAATTATGAAGCCAGAGTATGGAGTTGTTTCTAGACTTGGCTCTTCTCCAAATGATAATGTAGTACCAAAATTTCATTGCACGAAAGAGATGTTGAAGATTCAAGATGTTTAGTCATGTTCTCATGGAATTTCTCTTTTACTATAAAGAGTCCATAGCCTCAATGTAGTCATCCTTGTATCATAGAGATACCTACATGTTCTACATGATTTTATATATTTTATAAGAAATACTAACGTTTCTTTGTGCAACAATTAAGTGCACTGGAGCAAGTATTAAGATCAATAGTGCACTGATATCATATAAAGACACAAAAAAAACATCTAGTAAAAACTATGGCTACTAGTGTCTACCAAAACCTTTGCTAGAATGGATAATGATGAAGTGGTTATAAAAAATCAATCCACTAGTTGATGTTTTCCTTAGAGTTCCGGAAAATTCAACAATACCAAAATGATTGACATAAAGACCTAAAATAAAACTGGCATGCAATTTTCTTTTAATTCTTTTAATTCCTTCCTTATAAAAGTATATAAATGTGTCCCTATTCCTATCAGAATATATTTTTTTTGCTTACCAATTTTTTTAAACTATAAACTTATTTTTTAAACTATAAACTTTCTTAAAAAAACGTACAGAACCTTATAATTTAAACTAAATAATTATAAATCAAAAAAATATTCATTACTATAAATTCATATACCAATCCCTATTTCCATGCAATTCTAATAACTTACAATCTATACTTCTTCCAGACTCGTAATTATCTGTCTCAACTATTGCACTATTAAAATAGATAATCGTCATAACTACTAAGCTATACATTGACAAAAATATTTTAACCAAATTATAATATTAACGACGACAATCATATAGTCTTAAATAATATAACACCAAATCTTCACTCCGTAAATAAAGCAGAGTGAAAATTTCACGCGATAGCTCTAAGAGCATACTCACCACAAGCATTCTAATTTCACTATACTTAATGCTTCAAAATACATTAATGAAAATGATGGGAATTCAAAAGTCTAAGATGAGATTTCGTACTAATCCAGTCTATGAACATATGAGTTTCCTGTCACATTTGAAAAGAAAGAATACATTTTTACGATTGAGATGGAAAATACGAGTAGCTAAGGTGAACCGCTGGTAATTTTTTTATTTCATCCTTTTCCTGATATGTCTTCCCCTTAGTTTTTTTTTCTTATTGAATGGAAAATTTACTTAATATTTTATAAAATAGTAGGGTTAAAATTTTGAATTTATTATTTTATTTAAAAAAATCTCAATTTAAATTACAATTTTTTTATAAACACATTAATTTTGTACTTCAAAAAAATGTAAAATATATTTATATGAATTGGTTTAAAAATTATATCCTGTAAAGTAGCTTTTATAATTATCATAAGTTTTTAGCTTGATAAAAATATAATGAATATGTTTGGGACACATATTTTAAAAGTTATTATTATATGTTTTTCTTAGGAAATGATCATCTTAGGTGGAGGGGAAAACAAATTTTCACAACTATTCTAGTTATATCTACAAGATCCTCAATGATTTAGCTAAGACTTGGTATCTTTATGCCATTTTTACCTAAGTTGTAGGTGATTTTGGATAGAATTAGAAACGTTTTTTGAATTTTTTTTATCATCCATATTGTTTATCTTATTCTTAAACATGAAATACATAACAATCTTGTCAATGGAGAAATGTTCACTTTGATATGAATAGAGTAGATTATATATCCTTTTCAAAGTTATAAATTGTAAAATTCTTTTTTATTTGCTTTAACTTTTTCCATATTTTATTTAGAAATATTATATCTTAAAATTTTATATATAGACATTAGGTTATATCTTTTTCTTTTCCCAAGGGAAAATAACAATTTTATTCAAAATAACATCAAACCACACTTTTTTACCTAATAACATCAAACTACACTTTTTTTACCTAATAACATCAAAGTACACTTTTAACCTAATAACATCAAACTACATTTTTTTTACCTTTTTCTTTCTCAGACTTTTAGCTAGCTTAGAAGATACAATAGTCATTTGATTCTCTTGTACATTTCTAGAAATTTCTTGACGAACTGTCTGATGCATGAATTTTTCGGTGCCATGGCCTCTCTTTGAGATGTCATCCGGTGCCATGGCCTCTCTTTGAGAGGTAATCTTTTCAATCTCGTGCTGAAGTTGAAGGGGTTGATTGAACCATTGAACCTACCTACTCAACCCCCTTCTTTTTAGTAGTTGTTTGGAATCTCCTTCTTCTCTATGATTTTTTTGGAAATTTTGTTCAACAATATTTGGAGTATTCTTTGGGTTTTATTCCTCTTTCTGCTTTTCTTAGCATCATGAGAATCAATTTTTTTCCCTCTTTTGCTTCAACATCATGAGAATATGAGAATCGTCATCCCTTTGGCTTTTGGGGTTATCTCTTTTTTCTTTTGAGAATTTTTTTTGCTTGAGAACAAGTTTTGTAAATGTCAGATGCATTCTATTTCCAAAATCTAAACATTGGAAAACCTCTATACATAGTTTAGCAAAAGCAAAAATTTCTTTATAACTTTTTATATAACATGGTTTTTTATTAATAAAAAAATTAATGAAAATGAAAATAATAGAGTAACTGTGGTAAAAATTTATAATGAACTTATCATAAAATCAAATTCATAAATAATTCAAAAAATGTTAAAAATGAATTATTATATTTTTACAATATGATGTCAGCTCCATGAGAAATAGCTAAATAAACACATATGATAAAAAAATTGATAATTAAAGAAAAAGTAAATCATTCATTTATGTAGATGTCATTTATACATGAAATAACATCAGTTCCCAAAAAAAAAAATTACTTCCAGATTAATTAATCAATGACTAAACTATTAAATTCAACATTTAATATCTTCATAATATTATTAGTGCCTGCCCCTTCGAGGCTGGCAGGGACTATAGTAATCTATTTTAGTCCCTAGCATTACTTTGACACTATAATCAATAAAGATATTTTAACTTAAAGCAAAGCTTTTTGAAATGACACATCAACCAATACAATATTTTTTATTTTAACTAAAGTTTCTTGAAGTCTCTTATGCTTTTAACCAATCAACAAAACCTTCTTCTTATTTGGCCTCAAACCGAGGTATACAGACTCAAAAGTTAGGAAAAAGTTGGGAGAAGTACAAGTAATTAAAACAACCTGTCACCTGCATGAAGTAATGCTATCTTTGCCTTAGCATTAATTTGCAACATTTAATGCTAAGAAAACTTATGGCGTATCTTCTTTGAATGCTAAAGTATATTTTTGTTAACAATTAGTTCCCAAGTTGTAGGTTACAGGTGGTGGAGGTTACAGGTGGTGCATGCATGAAGCTGGCAGCTGGTGTTTTCGAGCATACACGCTGTCGAACATACGGGCGGTGATGGCATCTTGATAAGAGGAGAGCTTGAATAAGAGGAAAGCTTCCGACCTACGTGGGAGTCTGCCATGCCTACAAATTGATGGAAAGCTGATGCATGGAAGTTGATAAGAGGAGAGCTTGAATAAGAGGAAAGCTTCCGACCTGCGTGGGAGTCTGTCATGCCTGCAAGTTGATGGCAAGCTGATGCAGAGGCATTCTTTTGTTGCTGGAGGCATTGTTGCAAGATTCAGCACCCCTATTTTTGTTGCAGGCTCTACGTGCGGTGATAGTTCTTCATTTCACTTCTTCATTGTATTTCTTTTGGCCAGCTCATTTGATGCATAGCTCTGGCGTATGGTACCTCTCAGACGAACTACATCCTTTGCATTGTATGGCCTCTGTGTGAGGCGAAATCGCTCTGAGTTCCACCATGTTTGGACCTCTGCTACTTCTGCCTCAATTTTTGCTTCCTCATCCATCATCTGCACCACATTCATTCCACAATCTATATAAGTTTTACACTCTAACAGTGCAATGCCGAAATTTAGGCTTAGCTTTATGTTTCAAATCAAATTTAGCCCCAAAATGGCTGAGATTTTATTCTGGAAGAACATGGTTATCACTTATCAGATATAATCTATGCTATACTGAGAAAAGTTTTCAACCAATATTCAGACAAAGTTTTCAACCAAAATTCAGAGCTGGCCAGGTAAAGACTTCTTGTAAAAAGCAAACTGAAACCAATTTTTTATATTTCATATTGTTGTCTATAGTTTCACCTTTTGAATTCAAAATTCATTTTTGGTCATCTAAATAAGTCTAAGAAATAGCAAACCAAGAACAGTTTTTTCTATTTATAATTTTATTTTTTTCATATCTTTATGAGATTTAATAACATTCTAGTTCCGAAAACGACACAACATGAACAGATTGTATTAAAACAAATTTCCACGCAATCGAATGACTTTACAATTGAATGTAGTATTGTGAGACTACTTTAAGTTTTTTTTATGAAACAGTGAACCATCTTTGTTCCTTGACCTGACTTTCTAACTCATTTTTTCCCTTAATTTATAACTCATTTTTCCCCTTAATTTATAACCACGCACGCACCCCACACTCGCTCTATCATTTTCACATTGTTTCTTTATCCTTTCGCTTATCATTTTCATGGTGTTTCTTCATCTTACGATTTTCGGGTTGTCTTTTTGAATGTCTAATTTAATTTAATAGATCATATATCAACGGTGTCATTGATCCATTTTATGTTTTGCTATTACAGTGACACTAATTCTGGAGTTGTTGATGATGCTTTTAAAGCTTGTTATGAGGCATGGCCTCTCATGGACTTTGTTGAAAGTTCTGATATACTTTTAATTTTTACGGTTGAAAGCTCATACACGTTGTTCAAATTTATTTGCAGTAATGGTTCTTGATTCATGAAAGCTTGATCTTTATTTCGCTGCATTTAATAACAAACTTCACGAATAGCTTCATAGTATTGTGCAAGACATGAATTTTATGACACTTAACCGGATGACAAAAGAAAGATTAATAACATAGCAAGGCATGAATTTTATGACATTTGCAACTTCACAAAAGAAAGATCAGCAGCATAGCAAGGCATGAATTTTACGATATTTACAGGTTCACAAAAGATAGATGAACAACATAGCAAGGCATGAATTTGACGAAATTTACAGGTCCTGTTTTGCTAAGCGATTTTCATCTTTAGCCGTTATTTAGTACTCATTCTGCTAAAAAAATTTGAAGAGAATGTTCAGTGGAAACGCAACTTGCTTGGCCGAGAGCGGCCCGTCTTTTTGCACTAGTCGCAAGACGACCTTCACTCTGTCTTTACCGCATCCCTGTGTATCCCGTTTTCTCCCCATCTGCAGTTGCTAAGAAGCCATCGTTTTCTTTTTCCCCTTTCCCAATTAGGAGAGACAGCGCCACCCACTCATCAGTGAGATTGAAGAACCCCCTTCAGTAATAAAACAACAGAGAGGGGCCGAACAGTTAACCCGCATAACCGGAAGGGCATGCCGGCCACCTAACTCCCACAAGGAAAGAAATGATGTTGCCCATCCATGTGGGAGACCAATGGATCGCGCAGAGAAAGAGTTAAATTAGACACTGGAATAGTCTCAGATTGGCGGGGCCTCTCGGCTCTCCTCTTATGTTGGTCGCTGGCATGCTCGGGTTTTACACGTCCATTTCTTTTGGTAAATCAATCGACAGATTCGTACTTCGTTGATATACGATGTAGTGGATCAAGTAAACTTATCTGCTTCGATTCGCTTTCGATGCTCATCAGATCTGAATTTGGATCTGAAACTGGGTTTGCGATTGGATTTGTATCTCAATCTGCACCTGGAACTGAGCTATTCGAATGCAATAACACGTAATTGCGGTTACTCTGGCCTAGTGGGAAATGCATGCACTACTACTGACATGTGAAATCCATGCAAAAGGCAATATTTGTGTGTTGGAGCGACTGCTACTACTATGTTGTCCGTTCCGTTGATTTGCGTACGCTTCCGTCAATTTGAAGGGGCCCACATATAAATAAAAGTAGAGTCAATGTGTGTTCAAATCGATCCACACAGATTCAATATACTGGTTCGAATCAATCCACGCATATTCATCTGTTCACAACATTACAACTATCTGGTAACTTGTGGCTGGAGATAAATTCAATATTATGTCATTTTGGACACTACAATCTATGCATATACATGTGTGCCAAATGCTTTTGCTTGTCGTTCACCAATGTTCCGGTTTTCAGATGCATGAACAGATTCACATTCAGTTGTTGATTTCAATACATATGGACCTACACTTAGAAACCCTGCTAAAGAGCGTGGATTCCCAAATTTGAGCTGAGCTCTTAGAGCACTTCTTAAAGAAATGCACCGGCCACCGAGATAAGAATATTACCTCTGTGAGTTTGCATGACAATTAGGAAAGGTTTTTCTGGTAAACTCACTTCCATTGGTTCTATGGCTTTGCATCGAAATTATGTTATGTTTTCAATTGACGGTCGTGAGGTTTAGTGTGTGCTGCCAAATTGCATGAACGCATAGCCATCGAAGCTAATTTTCTTCTGTGACAGTGCACCTCCAAAGGCTGGGAAGATTTCGATAGTTTCTCATTCGATGCATTTCACAATGCAAGGAAGGCCGAATCGGTGAATTTGTAAAGAGCTTGAAAAAGTTAGAATTGTTGTTTAAACTTTAAAAGAACTACTCCAACCGAAAAAAGATGTGTTTCTTTCGTACTTCTTTTGAAACAAATAACCCAAACAAAGCAAAATACACCTGATATATTCACACACGGCTGGTACGAATAGACGTCTGTCGCTCGGTGGCTGCCATTACTGGTAAGCAAATGGGGCCGAACGTCTAAGTGGCAAACCGAGAGCTGTATTCTCATACAATTATGAATAGCTTGTTCAATCATATACAGTTATGTTTAGAGTCTATTTAAAACATTATAATGGCGGTGATTTGATATTGGTTCTACGAAACGTAATCACTAACGCTTGTTTCATTTTCCCATTTCCTTTTAATCTGTTTTATTAATTAATGTTGCACATGAATCTTGTCAAGCTTGACCAAACTTCTAACGCATGGCTATCTTTTTAAAGCATTCGGCTATTGCCTCTCCGCTAACCTGTAAAGGTTTGGCTATGCCTCTCGGCTATTGCCTTTTCTCTAAACTGCCTAAGCTGCAAGGGCCTTTGGCTAACCTGTAAAGGCTCTGCTAGAGCGGCGCAGAGCGGCCTTGCCTTTCTCTGAATGGCTCTCTGGCTGGTGGTGGCTGTGGCAGGGACTAGCTAAAGGTTTGGCTATTGCTTCTCGGCTATTGCCCTTTCTCTAAACTACCTAACCTGCAAGGGCCTTCGGCTAACCTGTAAAGGCTCTACTAGAGCGGCTCTTGCCTTTCTCTCAATGGCTCTTTGGCTGGAACAGCTAAGAAGGGACTAGCTGCGATGCAGCCTGTCTTGTTTGTAAAGAAATCCAATTGCAGCATCTTTATCTCCTTAGTCCAACCTGTACCAAACATGTGAATGACATACGATTACAAACATGTGGAAGTGAAAAAGGAGTCAGGTTGGAAAAGAGAGTACGCAACGTTTTATATCGAGCCATCCTTGAAACCAAAATGTGCACCGGTTTTCAATCAACTATGGAGTCCTCTAATTTTACTTTCTATTTCACCCATTGATTTTCTCTATTTCAATCAGAATTTCCCAACAGTACATAAAACTCACCTCCCTCTAATTCCATTTTTCCATTATTGACACATGATTCTTATGACTACCCCACAAGAACTAAATACTTTCAGTGCAGCTGCCATGGTTGACTAGATAGCCCTGCCTGGTCATGCTGCAGCAGTCAGATATGGACCTCGCCAGTCTTCGTGGTGGCTCCGATCAAGTACTGAAATATTATTTCCCATAACGTCTCCAAGCAGACAAGAAATTACTTGGGATGCTGGGCTGTCCGTCCAGGAAGAGCCCATAGGCTCATCATGGTCATAATCAGCTGGTTCTCCTCCTTTGCTAAAGCTGGAATTACTGGCTGTGAGAAACTCCCAGAGATTTGCCTGCTGGCAATGCCAATTGAGTATCTGTGCCTGAGTAGTGGCCAACTGAGCTCGCAAATCACATACATTCTGCTGCATCTGGTAAATTGCGCCTGCAAAACAATAGATGGGATCCCGCAGCCTTGTCCTCGCTTCATACACCATACTACTCACTGCCTAGATGTTCGTTGTCAACATCCTGAAATAAACACAGTGATAGTAATATTAACAATATGAGAAACCATTCCCCCTCATTCCCCCGCCCCAAATATATATATATGTATATATATAAAAGTTTCTGTCATCTGCGTCATAAATATACACTTAAGAGACGCCAATACTATGAATATTCAATAAACTAAACTCCCACGCAAGATCTGATCAGGCGAGGGCTATAATTAATTTTTGCCGGCCTTATAAATATGTAGGTGAGTTCAGAGCCAATGCTGGAAATAAGCTTCGATGGCGTTTATATTATGAGATCGAAGGATGAAGATAGTGGAGAAGCCACCAGAGACGTTTGGTAGGTGTGGAAACCGGGGACTTGATGCCACCCACACACGACTAGATTAAAATGACTGTTATTTTCGCTTAAAATTTTCCATTTCTATGTAGACAGAGTGACAGGCGCGCGATTGGATGATTACCGGGTGCTGCTAACCATTTTTGACCCTTTACAAGCCGCCGCAAACCTTTTGGAATGTGAGGATCTTTCCGTCGGTTCGTGTAGTTGGACCGGATCCTTACTCTGCCCCGGAGACCAGGTTCCCAAGGGAAAAAACTGTGTGGCATGATGGTGATGGGAGCCATTTTCTTCTCAAACTATGGGATCATTTCTATTGGGAGTTTATTTAACCAGCAAGGAGTGGTGGGGTATAAGAGATCTCCCGTCAACGAAGTTATGTGTAATTGATATCATTGATTGCAATGGAACAGAGAGGGAAAATCCCTTTCTATTCTTAATGTGCCTTTGATTTTGTTGAGTGACAAAAATCGAATCAGAGATTATACACTAAATACAGAACTTGTCATCAAATGAACAGGTTTTTATATACAATAAAGAACCTTACGGAGTCAGTGGCTTCTCCAAGAAGCTATCCAGCTCCGCCCAATTCTAGAAAAAGCTAGATGCAGCATTAATGGTGGTAGTTGGAATTAATATTGTTTTTCCAACACTCCCCCTTAATTCCAACCATATGACGAATATACAATATATAATACATTGTAAACATACTCTTAATTAACATGCCTACTGGTCTAAGTCTCAGCGAAGCTTACAATATAATTTTGATTTTCTACAACACATAATTTACTTCTACAAAACACAAATTTTGCTTTCCCAAGAGGTTTAGTGAATATGTCAGCTACATTCTCATTTGTATTACAGTGTACTAGAGAAATTTCTTTTGAATGGACCTTTTCTCGTACAAAATGATATTGTGTGTCTATATGTTTTGATTTTGCATGACATACATGATTGTTCCCTAGTTTGATGGTGCTTTGATTGTCAAATTTGATCACTATAGGTTCTTGTTGACCTTCACCAACATCTTCAAGTATTCTTCTAAGCCATATAGCTTCACAGGTGCCACTACATAATGCTTTATATTTTGCTTCAGTTGATGACAAGAACACTGTTGCCTGTTTCTTACTGCTCCATGATATAGCTCCCGATCCTATGCTGAAGACGTATCGAGTGGTAGATTTCTTGTCATCTGGATTTCTAGCCCAGTCAAAATCAGAATGACCTGTCAATTCAACATTACAAGGATTAGTATATTCAATACCAAAATTGATAGTTCCCTTTAAGTATCAAAAGACCCTTTTTGCGGCTATTCAATGCCTTTTATGACGCCTAGCCATGAATTGACTAAGTATGCTTACTGGATAAGCAATCTCTGGTCTAGTGGTAGTGAGATAATTCAGACTTCCCACTAATTGTCGATACAATGTTCCATTCACCTCTTTTGTTCCATCATCACTTCTTAATTTGATATTTTGTTCCAATGGAGTACTCACTGCTTTACATTCATTCATATGAAATCTCTTTAGTACTTCATTTGTATATTTACTTTGTGTGATTATGGTTCTTCCATCATCCCTCCATAATTCAAGACCTAGACAATAGTGCATCTCAACAAGATCCTTCATCTGGAATTCCTATGATAACATCATTTTTATATCTGTAATTAATTTATCAACACTCCCTGTTATTATTAAATCATCAACACATATAGAAAGTAATACTATATCCCCATTTCTGTCTATCTTGACATACAAATTAGGATCATTTTTACTCTTTTTAAATCCTTGCTGAAAGAAGAATTTGTCGACTTTTTCATACCAATATCTGGGGGCCTGTTTTAGTCCATATAAGGCCTTTTTTAATTTGCATACAAGATGTTCTTGACCCTTTTTTACAAATCCTTCTGGTTGAACAGGATAAATCTCTTCTTTTAAGTCACCAATTAGAAAAGCTAACTTACATCTAATTGATGTAGCTTCCAATCATATTTAGTTGCCAATGCTATCATTATTCTAATTGTATTCATTTTTGCAACCGGAGCAAAGGTATATTCATAATCTATTCCTTCTTTTTGTGAATAACCTTTTGCAACAAATCTTGCCTTATACTTGTCTATGCTACCATCTGCATTAAATTTTGTCTTGTACAACCATTTTGATCCTATAGGGACTTTATTTTCAGGTAGTTCTGTTAATTCCCAAGTTTCATTTTTCATTATAGAGTCATATTCTTTTTTCATAGCTTCCATCCATTCTTTATGATTTTTGGCTTGCTCATAATTTAAGGGCTCAAAACAGTCATTACTTGAGACATTAAGGCATAATCTTTATACCTGATGGGGGCTTGAATCTGTCGTGATGACCTTCTTAGAGGAGTGCCTTCATTTTTTTTGTGGACTTTGATTCCTTGATGTGTCTTTTGGAATGTCCATGTGTTTTATTTCTTGACTTGATTCCACAACTTCTTCTTCTTCCTTAAAGCTTTCATAACAAGACTGCCATGTATAATGTTCATCTTCTTTTATTTGTCTATTTACATGCTCATGAAATATAACATCTCTACTTGCAAAGACCTTGTGAGTACTTGGAACATACATTTTATATGCTTTTTGATCAGTGCAATATCCAATAAAAATACATTTGATGGTTTTGGCATCTAACTTTCTCCTATCCTCTTTAGGAGTATGAGAAAAGGCCTTGCATCCAAATATCCTTAAATGACTAACTTTAGGTTTAAAACCATAAAATGCTTCAAATGGTGTTTTGTGCTCAAGATACTTAGTAAGGCTTCTATTTTTAAGATATACAATTGTATTAATAGCTTCAACCCAAAAACTATTAGAAGGTCCTTTACTTTTTAACATACTTCAAGCACATTCAACTAATGTTCTATTATTTCTTTCAGCTACTCCATTTTGTTGAGGTGTATGTGGCACTGTAAATTGTTGCATAATTGCATTTTGTTTGCAATATTTGACAAAGGCTCCTGAAGTGTATTCACCACCTTTATCTGATCGAAGAATTTTAGTGCTCTTTCCTATTTGCTTTTCAACCATATTCTTGAATTCTTTAAAGTATTCAAACATGTCACTTTTGTTTCTTATAGAGTATACACAGGTATATCTAATGCTATCATAAATAGATATAAGGAAGTAATATGCTCCACCAAGTGACTTAGTTTGCATTGGATCACATACATCAGTATGCACTAGTTCAAGTGCTTCACGTTTTCTTCTATTTTCATGCACAGGGAATTCTTCCCTATGTTGTTTTCCTAGTGCACAACCTTCACATTCAAAGTGTTCACCCTTAATAATTGGAAGACCTTCTACCATTAGTTTCTTTTGTAGTAACATTAGGTCATTATGATTTAAGTGTCCATACCTTTGATGCCAAAGCTCTATAGTTGACATGCCTGTTGATGCCAAAGCTTGATGCCCATTCTTCATGACATCCAACTTGTATAAGCCTCCAACTCTCATTCCTTTTGCAACAACCTTGTAGTTGTCCTGCACATCCTTTACCAAACAATGTGATTTCACAAATTCAACTTTTAAATGTTGATATGTGATAGTAGAAACTGGAATTAAGTTCTTCTTTAATCCTAGAACATACACCACATTTTGAATTTGTTTTTCTTGTCACAACACTTATATTACCACATCCTTTAATTTCATGTGATCTATTATCTCCTAAATAGACGTGTCCACCATTATTAATCTCATGATAAGTATCAAACCAATCTCTTTTGCATGACATATGGATTGATGCACCAAAATCTATAAACCAAGCATTATTATCATCAGTTTCCGCTGATAAAGCAATGTTGGACACAAACAATTTAAGATTTCTAACATCTTATCTAATTGCTTCATCTCTATCAACATAATTGCCTTAATGCCTTCTTTGTTTAAATTGATCAGACCTCCTTTTCATGCAATTCTTAGCAAAGTAACCAGGTTTTCCACAGTAATAACACACATCATCTCTACTTGATTTGGCATTTGTCTTTGGTAATGTCGTACCTTGAAATGATTTTACCTATGGCTTTTTGCCTTTATTTTTCTCCCACTGTTTGCCTTTGAAGGACTGCTTCCCTTTGTCCATCAATGCCAAATCTGAATTGGGAGATTTTTGTTTAAGGCTTTTTCTCTACTCTTCTTCCTGCATAAGTATACTTGCCAACTGATCAAAAGTAGGAGCCTTCTCTCTAGCTGAAAGACTAGTTATAAACATTTGATATTCATCAATCATTCCATTTAATGTCACAATAACCAAGTCTATACTAGATACTGATTCACCAATGTCACCTAGTTTATCCTTTAGATCTTTAATTATAGAAATAAAATCACTAACACTTTTATTTTCTTCCATATTAATTGAGAGAAGCTTACTCTTTAAATACAATATTCGATTTGTAGTCTTCGTCTCATATAAATTTTTGAGAGTGTCCCATGTCTCCTTGGATGTTTTTCACTCTCTAATGTGAAATAATGTTGTCCTTAACCGTTATCTGCAAAAGCACCTTTGCTTTGTTTTCCTGTCGCTCCCAATCTTGAATTGCAGTGTTTGTGGCTCAAGGGGACACTAGCTTAACTTCAGCTCCAGACACAATCACCCATGTATTGTTGCCTTCCATCAAAGTCTGCAACTTAAACTTCCAATTTCTATAATTTTCACCATCTAACTTGTTAGATTCAGATAAATAAGATTCTGCCAATATATTAGCCATTGTCAATAAGCTTTTGAATCTTTAATCACCAAGATACAAATTTTTCACAACTTCAATAATTAATTTCCTTAATCAATAATAACAACCCTCTTTTTTTTTTTTTGATATCACCAATAATAACACCCTTTTTTTTATCACAAATACATCAAAACATGAATTAACTGGATCAAATGTATACACGTTTTAAGCTTCATACCACATGTTTTTCTTTAAATGGAATTTATGAGAAATAAAATGTGAACTACAAGCAACATTACAAAAAAATTCTTCATGTCAAGATCTACCACTGATTTGGAATACAAGAAAAAAAAATAATGCTCAACCTTGAATTCTTAAATAGTCGCCCAATGCAAAGTCTTAAAACACATAATTCAACAACATAGAACTGAAACAAATGGATCAAAACCCTCAGCAAGCAGCGGCAGCAACAATTCCAACGTTTTAGGCAGCACTCACACTCTTTAGCATCCACTTCCTTTCTCAAACCTCGGCTTCTTGCAGTCACTCCAGCGTAGATCCATGGAACAATGTTTGGAAAACAAGAAAAAAATAAACCACGCTTTTACCTTCCACGATGGTCTCAACACAGTTGGGCGATCTAGCCAATATACAACTCACAGTGAATATATGTCAGCTTTACAATGTATCTTTCCTCCTTCTGGTGGCTCGAATGCCTCAATCACTTTTAACAATCTCTATGCAGTAGCTTAGCCAATTCAGCCTTCACCAAAGCGTTCCCACTGCAAATAAATATTTCTGCAACACGGGAAGAACAAGAAAAAAAAACTCCAACAAATTTCTCACGTTCTTATGCTCGCAGCACACTGACTTTGCTCACTACACACTGACTTCTCTACAACACACCCTGAGCGGCCTTACACTCTGATCGCTGACAGAGAACAAATACTCACGCTCTCACCTCCCTCTGATACCAAATCAGAGATCATACACTAAACATAGAACATGTCTTCATTCCATGGTTGAATAGGTTTTTATACACAATAAATAACCTTCTGGAGTCTTTCTGGAGTTGGTGGCTTCTCCAGGAGCCTATCTAGCTCTGCCAAATTCTAGAAGAAGCTAGCCGCAGCATTAATGGTGGTAGTTGGAACTACTGTTGTTTTTCCAACAAATTGTGTATGTTTTCTTTCTTATTCACACCATTTTTATTTAAATAATTTAAACCAGTTTATATAGATTAACCATACTTTGTCGTTTCTTCTTATTAAATTAGGGAGTTTTAGCTAATATCAAGGAGGCAGCAGAATATTCTATCTATTACAAATAAACTCAAAAGGAAAAACTGACATTTTGGCATAAGACTGACATAAGAAATACTATTAAAAATAATATGAGACTTGTTAACCATTAGGATCTAGTAAGATATTGGAGTTTTGTAATCAAACTAGGAGGAGTAGATGTATTAGAATCAGAATGGAGATGTTTTTTTACATGGGCTAGTGTGGCATGAAATATGTCCATAAAAAACAATTAATTTTTTATTATTCGATTTCTTCCATCGAAGAAAACATATTATACCTATCCATTTGCACTGTACCTTTCTACCTA
Source organism: Pinus taeda (assembly GCA_000404065.3). Lineage (NCBI taxonomy): Eukaryota > Viridiplantae > Streptophyta > Pinopsida > Pinales > Pinaceae > Pinus > Pinus taeda. Next base: position 11,005 of record APFE030842460.1, on the reverse strand, counting down.
CTTATGTAGGGTCCTCATTTGCCGGTTGAGAGAAATTGCATTGACCTATTGTTTCCTGAGCAATTGCATTAACATATTGTCCCCTCTCACCCTTGGTATGACCAGAATCAGTTACCAGCTAGGTACATCCCCCAAAGCCTCAAAATCAAAATAAGAATGTCTTTGCCGCCAATCCTAGTTTCGAAATTCTAAATTTCTAAGAGAGTCTTAGGAGGAACAACCTTAAAGTAAGGCTCAACAGAGTAATGGGAAAACGTACAGGCCCTGCCTTGACCCTGGGTGTTGTTGCTGCCACTAATTCTCCTACTACACATATGTTTCATGGGCAGCATGATCCTCAAATGCTTCAACATTTAAATATGGGTTTTCATTTGGTATCTTAATCTTAGTTATAGATTTAGTTTGTTAGCAAAGTTAATAGTTGCTTTTATTTAAAATTTGTTGGAAGATTAAATTTACAATAGAGATCAATTTTGATTTGTAAGGGAAAAGTGGACAATTGCATGGTAATGATACATACTAGTATAACTATATTTACTAATGTGGTTGTTATAGGCTGATAGGTGTATATGAAATATATCAACAACCATAGTTATCAGTGTGGTTGATATAGGCAGATAGGCTTATATCCGTCATCCGTCACATTAATAACTGTTATGAATATTTTGTTGAACTTTAATCTGAATAGTTATAACTATATAAATAATTAATAATTAT
>APFE030842459.1:0-29151 GCA_000404065.3 Pinus taeda | reverse complement strand
AGAGAAAGGCAAACATACAAAATTCCAGAAAATGTGGCTTGGTCCTTTTCAGATTGTAGAAGTCATAGGCCCGTCAACGTTTGTGTTGCAGGATTTAGCAGGTAGAAATGATTCCTTGCCTGTTAACGGAAAAATCCTGAAAATATACTTTCCATAGAAGATAAATCTTCTAATTTTTGTAGGATAGCTTTTTGTTCTTCTTTCTTAGAAATAAAACCAATTGTAGATAATTACTATAGGAATTCACGTTAAATTGGACACCAGATCCTCTCTCAGATCTTGTTTTTATTTCACTTGTACAAACAATAATTTTTTTTCAAAAATCTGATCTTTATTATTGAAAAATAGAGTCCAACTTTACCCTAGATATGATACTAGTTTTGAATTCAATTTTTTTTTATGAAAGCAACCTTTGGCAAAAAACTTGTTTTATATCAGCACAATGAAAGGTATCAATTATAAAATGAGCACTCTCTGTAAAACTGTTATTTTTCGAACTCTATTATTATCGTCCAGAACTTTCTTAAGGAAAAACAATGGGTTCCTCCTTGCTAAAGGAAATCGCAGCATTCAGAGAAGTAATCCGAGAAAGCAATATGTATCTCAAAGAATAAGAGGTCTCATCACGAGCCAGCTTATCATGACCACAGATATTATAACTTGTTGACCTTGCCAATACTGTCCACCAAAATAGGGCAACGACTTAAGATTGTTGCAATCAAAAGACAAGGGGTCTCATCACGAGCCAACTTGTTCAGCAAAAGTGTAAATCAAGTGAATGACTGTGTCATAAATTGGCCACTAAACCAAGACATTGTTCTTTGGATAATAAAAAAGAAAAGTATAAAAATGGTTCTCTCTCTGAAAAAGTTGTAGCTAGCTTTAAGCAGGATAAAGGATCATTGCTGGGTAACAGGTAACCCTGTCGAGGCTATGGACGCCTGCTGGCCGCAGAGGCTCTACCTGCGGTAAATGAGCATATTTTAAATGACCAGCGTAGCAGAGACGACCTCATTTTATCTTTTAAAAAGGGACCAAGTAATGGCTGGTGTAAATACAAGGGCTGAACCATAGGAAGCAAACGAATGGAATGCAAAAGGGTTGAAATAAAGTATCATTGATAGGATAAGAGAAATGTACTCTATCTGTCCATAAAAAAGTTTAGACTGACGAAAATGTTTCTATTTTGGAAGTTGAAGTTCAATAGAAAGTCAGAGATAATTGGTTCTTCCCAGTGAATCTCCATTGTTGTGGTCACCAACAACCCCCCCTCTTTTGTTTGGTATTATTAACAACACCGAGCAAATGGGGGACCCTTAGTAAAAAAATCATCAAATTCCTCTTGAATATTTTTGTTTTTCCTTAGAATCTTATCGCAGCAAAGTAAAGGAAACACTTCTTTTTATAAGTGTATCAAACCACGAAGAAGCGATGCTAAACTCATCGCATCACATTTACCATAAGCGCTCTTAATAGGAGAGGCTTAAGAAATCCCCGACGGCCGATGTGCGACATCGCATATTGCAGCAGCCGCATAGAGTAAGATGCAATGACTAATATCCGCAATGTGAGATTTGCGATTTGCGATCTCTGATCCACAATCTGCGATCTGCGATGATCCGATATTGCGATAACACAATGTTGTAATACAAATCTGCGATCTGTGATCTGCGACGAAACGCGAAATCTTGCTCAGCACAACATTCAAGGGAAAGTTGTCCTTGAATCAGAATTAGGCGCGTGCCTGTAAAAAGAAATTAATGATCATACGAATGGCTACTTTTTCGTTTTTCGAAGAGTCAGTTCACTTTGAATATCATGATTATACACACGCAAGATCTGAAGCTTTCATATCAAACTTTATTTTTCATTTACTCTTTTCCTTTACGCAAACTATGAAACAAGAGATAAAATGGAGTAATTTTTCTTTTGCAGGAAACATCTAAGGAAAAGAGGAAAGCGCCGATGCTCAGAGACCACAGAAGAGACTTCTTCAGAAGCAGGAACCACATACGATAGGACTACAAAGATACCTAAAGCTTACATGACAGAAAAGCCCGGAATGAAGAACAAAGGTAGTTTCCAATCCAGAGAATTGCTCAGAAAGTAAAGTCTTCTGACTCATCAAGTCATTCACGAAGACAGAAAACCAAAATAGCAAAAGCAGATCCAGTTTGAGAAAAATTCGAGTTATTACCAAGTATACATTCAGTCAGCGAGAGATTCTCTAAAATATCTGATAGTTTATCAAAAAAGTGGTGCCGACCCTTGTTACTTCTATTTTTATAACACGCACAAAGGGAAAGGCAACCAACCGACTCCTCTCAGACAAATGATGCACACTCACAACACTAAGGAGCAAATACAGAAATAGTTCAAAGTTAGATTTAATTTTAGAAATAATTTGCTTTGTCAGAGGGACGATCATTTGAAAATCGGATCCCAAATTTATGTAATCAAGTTAATTAGTTAGCAATATTTAAACCCTTCTCATGCATTTAGAGAAGGGTCCGGAGATTTGTCAAAAACTCGTCCTCAGAACATGCACTTTTGCGCCCTTAGAGGTGGTTTTGAAGAATGGATGGATCAAGGTTTATTAATATTTGCATCTGATATCTACTACTGATGTTGCACTTCTGTACTCTTAGTGGATGTTAGAACAAGGAGAGATAAATCATTGTTGCTTGAAGCTTATGAGTGGAACCAGTCATAAATGGTACTTCTATCTCTTGATTATTTCTACTTATGTTCTTTAAGTGATTTATAGTTTCAGTTGTTTACATGTCATTATATGAATGTATGGGTTATCATTTGGCACTTTTGTACGGTGGAGTCATATTGTTTGTACCTGACATATAAGTAACTTATTATGCGATATGCTGCTCATAACTGTTTTGCCTAACTTCTTATGCAAAATAGTTTATCTTTAATGATTTATGTTCTTATGATAGATGAATGATCTTTATTACCAATTATTATTCGAAATCTTTTTAGATCGCATAATAGCAAGGAATACACCCCGGGTTAGTGTAGATTAGGTGTATTGTTTCTTATTAGGTTACAATAGCATAGTGTTACTTTAAAGAGTATAAATTAGATTTGCTTTTTGAATTTTCCTTAGATTAGCATAGTTCAAGCTCTACACACGCACACACACACCCAAGGTCAGGAAACTGGTCCCGTCATCCCCAGTCGGACCCGCTATACCAAATGGATAAGGAGTTGCCAACCAAGGTCCGGACCGGGTGGGTATCCCCCTTGTTGTCGACCCGATTTTCGGGGCTTCAACACCAGGGAACCAACCAACCAGGGTAAATATGTGACAAAGAGTTACTATGATATGGTTCAACTCCCTATGTATCAGTTAAGGAAGTGGAACTAACAAAACAAGCCAAACTGATGTTCTACACATGTAACAAAACCCCTAGGATTCATCCAACCCTTCCAGGTGACCAGCCCCTGAGACCACTTGACATTTTACTATATTAAAGCCTTAGTCACTCCAATGAAATGGGCATGCATGCAACTGGGACCATCCAGTCTCTCCCACAGTAAGGGAATTCTTGCAGCTGGGGACTTTTCTAGGTAGTTTTGTGCCAACAACTTTAGATTCTGTCCCACTTTTGCAAGGCCAAGACTCAAACCACTACCCAAAACTCCATGAAACTTCCAGGAATGATAAATAACACATAAATAAAGATGCTAATGCAAATACTGACTAATGAATTAACTGGACTCCCACTAGCCATGACAAACATTCCATCAAACATATCACACATATGTAATCTATAGGTCATAACAACAAATCTGAGCATATGGGTCTCACACTTGTTTGAGAATCTCTAAGAAGCATTAGTGCCTCATCACAATAATTGCATTACCATCTATTGAGCCATCTATTCATTGATTAATCAAAACATGATGAGAGCCATCCATCATCACTGTTATAAACTCACTCATAATCAACAAAAATATCAAGGATATAACAACCATATAAACCGCATATAAACAAGCGTATTTACCCATAAAATACCAAGGAGAAAGAGATCTTATTGATGATTGCATAAGCTGACCATGTGAGACTTCCATGAACCACTCGACCATAGATTGGGTTGAACCAAATCACTATTTCATCCAATCACTCCCGTGCCATATTCCAAGCATGAATTTAGGATCTCATAAAACAAATCAATCAAAACCAAACCAGGGCTTCTAGAGGCCAAACCACCTCAACCCTCAACCAATGATTCCACCTTACAGTCGGACATAACTAACCATAACCAGATTGGTCTCTACCCAAGATGTCTAGGGCTCCATAACATTTGTTCCAACTAGGGCTTCTAAGACTAGCAACTACCCCCAAAACTGTCGCCAGACTTCCAAAGCGTTTGTCCAACTAGAGCTTCCAGGACTAGTAACTCAACTCACCAAGGTCTTCTAGAGTGTTTGTCTAACCAAGGATTCCAGGACTAGTAATTCAACCCAATTTGTTACAGGGATTCCATAATGTTTTTCCAACCAAGGCTTCTAATAAATAATAACTCAACCCACAACCAAAGGCGCATGAAAACCGACAAGAAAACTAAAGTAAAGCCCACAACACCATGGCTATCTAGGAAATGGCATGGCTAGGAAAAGCCATTGTCAATCCAGGCAATCCTCCATGCCAATGATAGATCATAACCAAATAACCACATGCATATGTCATGCATGCCAAAACTAGTAATGAAGTCATACATGCAACTCGGTACCTGCAAGCAAAACCCGTTGTAGTTGTTGATCACGATGTCCTCTTTCACTTTCCTGCTTTTCTTTTGCCTTCTTGCTCCAAATCCCAAGTATGCCACATCCCTCCAAGATTTCTCCAAGAAAACTCTAAGTGGCCAAGAGTATGAGAGAGAGAGAGAGAGAATAGAATGAGATCTCCAAAACTGAACTAACAAAACTCTGTGAACTGACCAAAATGTACCACTTGATCCTCAAAATCCTTTTTATTAATGAGGCCTTTATTTTCTTCAATTTTCCACTATTTTCCTTCATTTTTCTCTTCATATGCAACCTGTGACCTTTCAACTTCCTTCTCTCCTATTTTACATTATTTTCATAAATAAAATGCCAATAAATGCCACATTCGTTTCTAAAGCCTTTTCCATTTCTTTTGCTAATCTCCATAGCCATTAATAAACCAAATGAACACCCACTAGGATATTTTTCCCAACGTTCAACTTGGAATACATGTCCCATGACCAAGGTCTTATTTTACCTTTACATGGATTTTTGACCAAGGTTGTTACAGAACCCTCCCCCTTGGGGGAACACCATCCTCAGTGTTCAATGACACCTACAACCAACAAGACCATTGAACGAAAAACATACAACCCATGGAGCTTTGTAACTTAACTCGTTGCAGTATTTACAATGAACATCTGCTGAAAATAACACTAGCATGAAACCATAACATCATGAAAATCATAACGACATACCAACCATACCACTTATTGGAGATTTATAACATAGCTCATGGAGGTGTTTACATCCATATACATATGTACATAAGCCAAAACATTGCACCAAAACATATACCAAAACATTCGCTCAACCAACAAATAAAGAAGGATACATAGCCTGCATTTGATTTGCCATCTCCCATGTAGCTTCATCTGGCCCAAAGTGCTTCCACTGCACTTTAACCTACTTGATTTCTCGGTTCTGGAGAATGAACATCTTTCTATATAAAATGCACTGAGGTTTCAGTTGGTATTCTTCTTCTGGCTCCACCTGCAATACAGACAATCAATCACATACTTCTTAAGCAATGAAACATGGAAAACATCATGGTATTTCACTTTCAGAGACAGTGCAAGTTGATAGGCTACTGGTCCAATCCTTTCAAGAATCTTGAAAGGTCCACAAAACTGAGGTGCTAGCTTGGGACATGATCCAATACTTAAGGAGCTCTTACTGGGCTTGATGCACAAGTACACCTGTTCCCCAACCTAAAACTACTTAAACAACCTATTTTGATCTGCATAAATATTTTGTCTATCCTGTGTTGCCTCTAGATTCTTCTTGATTACCTACAATTCTTGTTCCATCTCTACCAACATATCTAGTCCTATCAATACCTTGTTAACTGGATCACTCCAACTAATAGGAGTATTACAACTCTAACCATATAGTGTCTCAAATAGACTTATCCTGAAAGACTCCTGATACCCATTATTGTAAGCGAACTCAACCAACACAAGGTACTCTTCCCTCTTTTGATGCTGATGCATCACATACAACCTCAACATTTCCTCCAATATATTGTTGACCCTCTTTGTCTGTCCATCTGTTTGTGGATGATAAGCTATACTGAAGGCCAACTTTGTACCCAAACTTACAAATAACTCTTTTCAAAATCTCATAGTTAACACAACATCCCTGTCTGACACAATTTTCTTTGGAATACCATGCAAGCTCACTACATCTCTGATGAATACTTATGTTACATCATTAGCTGAATATGTAGACTTCACTGGAATGAAATGTGCTACCTTTGTCAACTTGTCCACCACAACCATGATAGAATCATGCTGTCTATATGTCTTCGGAAAAGTTGTGATGAAGTCCATGGAAATGACCTCCCATTTCCACTCTGGAATCGAAATCAGTTGTAGTAACCGACTTGGAAGCTTACACTCTGCCTTTACCTGTTGACAATCTAAGCATCTCACCACAAACTCTACCACTTCTTTCTTCACTGCTGTTAATGTCTTATGATATCCTGGGTGACCTGAATACAATTTCACATGAAACTCCCTTAAGATAGTCTTCTTGAAATCATTGCTGTCTAGCACATACATCCTGTCCCTAAATTTGACCAAGCCATCTATTGTGAGACGATAGTCCACATCCTATGCCCCTGTACTTGCACTTGTACCTGTACCTGTACTATGATGTATCTTGTGCCTAAGCTTGATGTACCTATTATCCTACTAACCTACTTATAATATCCGATCTTGTAAGTCTATCCCATAAGAACTCATAGCTTCTATATGATTCACATGTATCACCTACTAAGAGCATCGATAACCCTGTTCTTTTTACCTTTAATGTACTTGATCTCAAAGCTGAACTCACTGATCGTGGCCAACCATCTAGCTTTCCTAGAATTTAAATTCTGCTGGTCAAATAGATACCTCAATCCATTGTGATCGCTCATCAGTACAAACCTCTTGCCAAGAATGTAGTGCCTCCACATCTTCAATGCCTGAATGATCGTCGCTAACTCAAGATCATGTGTTAGATAATTCTACTCGTGCTCATTCATTTTCCTTGAATCATAACATACTACCTATCCTTCCTACATAAGAACTCCACCAAGCCCTCTCTTTCAAGCATCTATGCATACCACAAACTCTTTGTTCGGATCTACAATCTTTAGCACTGGAGCATTTCTCAACAACTATTTCAACTGCTCCAAACTTGTTGCACATTCTTCTGTCCATTCATACTTCTTACTTTTTCGCTGCAATGACGTCATGGGATATGCAATGCAAGAGAAGTTCTTGATAAACCTCCTGTAGTAACCTGCTAACCCCATAAATGATCTTACCTCAACCACATTCCTAGGAGCTGGCCACTCGATGATGGCTCTTATCTTCTCTGGATCCACTGCTATGCCTTCCTTGAAAAAAACATGTCCTAAGTAATGTACCTCTGTTTGAAAGAAACTACATTTGTTAATATTGACATACAACTGATGTTCTCTTAGCAATCTCAATACTGCTACTAAATGTTCTACATGCTCTTCCTCATTCTTAGAATATACCAATATATCATCAATGGATATAATAACAAACTTATCCAAATAAGGACGCAATACATTATTCATCAAGCACATAAAGGTAGCTGGAGCATTAGTCAAACCGAAAGGAACTACAACAAACTCATAATTTTCGTACCTGGTCTAGAAAGATATCTTGTAAATGTCATCTTCTTTAATGCGTACCTAATGATATCCCGATCTCATATCAATCTTTGAGAACATTGCTGCTCCCTTCAACTAATCAAATAAGTCATCAATCCTTGATAATGAATACTTGTTCTTAATGTTCACCTTGTTCAACTACCTATAGTCAATGCATAACCTGAGGGTACTATCCTTCTTCTTCACAAACAATATCGGTGCACCCCATGGTGATAGACTTGTCCTAATGTATCCTTTGTCAAGCATTTCCTTTAACTACAAATTCAACTCTACTAGCTCCAATGTGCTCATGATGTATGGTGCCTTTGATGTTGGTGCTGCCCCTAGTACCAATTCAATAGAAAAATCTACTTCCTTGTGAGGCGGCAACTCTGAAATATCTTCCAAGAACACATCTTAAAATAGATGTAGAACTAGGTACCCTATCAAGACATCCACATTCTCAAATTCCTTACCTTGTTACTAGAAATATGCACTGAAAATAACACGAACAATTTCATGTGACTACACTTTGCCTGCATAAATGTCACCCTTCTAATTGATGTTTCCTTCTTCTTGCCCTTCAAGAATCTTCTTCATTTTCATCCAAGCACTTAATAGATTGTCATAACAATCCACTTTGGTCCTATGAAGATACAACTAGTCCATACCCAAAATCATGCTATATAAACCCAATGATAATACATTCAAATATCTTGATGTAGACATACCATTCAACTCAATTGCATAAGCTCTTACCCAATGATGAGCTCGCTTCTTTGTACCTATAGCCAATTGCACTAACCAAGGCTATGCGCGCACTTCTTTTATCAAACCACACTTATCCACCAGGTCAGGATTAACATAACTATAATTAGATCTAGGGTCAATCAACTTGATCACAAAGCTTACCATCCATCTCGATAATAAACACCTGGTGATCTTCATGCATGTTATCCAACACTGCATAAATTCGAGGAACACTTTGTCCAACATCCCCCAATGTATGTGTTTCCTGGGAACTATAGATTTGCAGTCTACAACCCTGATGTTGTGTACAATATCTCATGCGATGATCTTTGCCACAAGTCCAACACTATAAAGTCTTCCAGCTTGTGCCCTTGTTCTGCTCCTCAAACTGAAATCCCTTCCCTTTGTTAGATGCATTAAACTTCTTGTGCAGTGCTGCATTCTCTTTCTTAATTGTGTCCCAAGGCCTTGTTCGCTTCTTATCCCATTTCCCTTTATTCTTATCGTTACCTTTCCAGTCATGCTTAATCTTAGATTTGCGCTTTGATTGATTTTAATAATGATTTAGCTTTTGGATGGCATTCTCTAATGATCTAGGCTCATTAAACTCAATCTTGCCTTTGAATGCTACCGATAACTCACTGATGAATCTATGAATGTTGGCTTTCTCCTCCTTGAGGTAAGGCACATAATTCAATAACTCCATGAATCTACTAGTGTACTCCTCATTAGTCATTTATCCCATCTTTAACTCATAAAACTCTTTTGCCCTGTCATCATAGTATCTCCCTGATAGATACTTCTTCCTGAATATTCTCTCGAATTCACTCCAAGTCAAATCCTCCTCATAAATATATCTGATGTTCTTTACATCTTCCCACCAAATATATGCTTTACCTTTAAGACTGAATGTAGTTATTCCAACCTTTATGTTCTCAGAGTAATCATGTAACCATAAGAACTTATTCATTCCAAGAAGCCATGCTTCTGCATCCTGTGATTTCTTCATTTCTCCATTGAATGTAGGTGGATTTTATTTCTTAAAATCATTCGACATATATCCCCTATCACTCCTCCTGCAAGGATGATAATGATGATGACCACGATCCTGTCAAAACTAGCAATAGAATAAAACCTATGTTCATAACCTCTCCTATCTGGAGTATCCAAGAAACTACCATCTCTGATCGTGTCATCTCTATCTGAACTGTGTGCACTATGGGATCTACTTCCATAGGCCCCATTAGTCTTATCCTCCTATCCATAGCTGATCTGAAGCGGTCCCTGTCTCTGCAATTCTGACAAACTCTGAAGAATTAATCCATTAACTTCTATTTGTTTCTCCTGTGCCTGTATGATTATGTCATTATCTTCTTTGTAACTCCTTATTTCGCCCTTCAAACTCCTCATTGTGTTTTCTAATTTAGAAGAATGCCCAACACCACACTATTCATCTGATTCACAGGGAGAATCTATGTGGTCTACCATCTTGCTAGTCATCTTTGATCTCTTCTTCCTGCAAGGTATACTATTTCAGCTAAACCAAATCATAAATAAAACAACGTACCTTAGTATAGTTCAGGGAGGATATTTCATCTGCAAGACTCACCATATTAGCACAATACGTCTATAAACATAATCAAATCAACATATACCATTTTTCAGCCATTATCTAGTTATCAATGCATGACTATGCTGACCACATACCATGAATTCATGCACAACGACCATCATCCAGTCAATGTATGCATAAAAACACATAGACACTGACACATAACCAATGGATGACTGACATACACTCACAACAAATACATTCAGCAACGACACCATGAACTTTCACATGGTGACACCACTGTGGTCATGACAAATGCCTTGCATACACAATGAGCACATAGACCACAAGCACAAGGACATCTATGCAACTGACATGTACATACAACAACACATTCATCCAAGGAGAATGGAAACTAGACATAATGCAAGGAGAACAGAACCATGCTTTAATACCACTCTGTAACACCCTCCTCCCACATCTACCCAAGCAACCAACCAACTGGGTAAACATGTGACGAAGAGTTACTATGATATGGTTCAAATCCCTATGTATCAGTTAAGGAAGTGGAATCGAAGGAACACAACCAAACTAACCATCTACACGTGCAACAGAACCCCCAAGAGCCACATAGCCCTTCGAGGCGACCAGCCCCTGAGACCACCTGAAATTTTATGGCATTAAAACCCTAGTTGCTCCGATCACATGGGCATGCATGTGACTGGGAACCTCCAATCACTCCCACAACAATGACATGCCTGCGACTGAGGACTTTTCTAGGTAGTTTTGTGCCATCGAATCCAAATTTCGTGCCACTTTTGTGGGGCCAGGACTCAAGCCACTGCCCAAAACTCCATGAAACTTCCAGGAATGATAAATAACACGAAAACAAATATGATAATGCAAACAATTAACTAATGACTTGAATGGACGCCTACTATCCATGACATGCATTTCGTCAAACATATCACACATATGCAATGTACAGGTCATAACAACATAACTGAGCATAGGGGTATCACGCTTATCTAAGAATCACTAAGAAGCATTGGTGCCTCATCACAACAAATGCATTACCATGTATTAAGCCATATTTTTATTGATTAATTAAAACATGATGAGAGCCATACATCATCACTGTCATAAGCTCACTCATAACCAACATAAATGTCAAGGATATAATTGCATATAAAGCACATATAAACAAGTATATTTACCCATTAAATACCAAGGAGAAAGAGATCTTATTGATGGTTGCATATGCCGACTAGGTATGGGACTTCCACGAACCACCTGATCATAGATTGGGCTGAACCAAATCTCTCTTTCAGCCAATTAACCCCATGCCATATTCCATGCATGAATGTGGGATCTCATAAAAAAAAAAAATCAAAACCAAACTAGGGCTTGTAGAGGCAAAATCACCTCAACCCTCAACCAGTGATTCCACCTTACAGTTGAACATCACTAACAATCACTAGATTGGTATCTACCCAAGCTATCCAGGGCTCCAGAGAGTTTGTTCCAACTAGTGCTTCCATGACTAGTAACTCAATCCACAACTTCCATCGAGCTTCCATAGAATTTGTCCAACCAGGGCTTCCAGGACTAGTAACTCAACCCACCAAGGGCTTCCAAAGCGTTTTTCCAACCAAGGCTCCCGGGAACTAATACCTTAACCCACAACCAAAGGCACATGAAAAGCAACCAGAAAACAAAAGTAAAACCCACAACACCATGAGTGTCCAAGAAATGGAAAGGCTAGGAAACACCACTATCAATCCAGACAATCCTCCATGCCAATACAAATCATAACCAAATAACCACATGCATATGCCTGCATGCAAAAACTAGTAAGGAAATCATACATGCAACTTAGTTCTCCAAACAAAGCCCACTATAGCTGCTAATACCGATGTCCTCTTGCGCTTTCTTGCTTTTCCTTTACCTTCTTGCTCCAAATCCCAAGTATGCCACACCCCTCCAAGAGTGCTCCAAGAAAACTCTAAGTTTCCAAGAGTACGCGAGAGAGAGAGAATAGAATGAGAGCTCCAAAACTGAACTGACAAAAGTTTGCAAACTAACCAAAAGTTACCAACTAATCCTTAGAAGCCTTTTTATTAATGAGGTCTCTATTTTCTTCAATTTTCCATTATTTTCCTCCTCACATGCAACTTATGACCTTTCACCATCCTTTTCTCCTATTTTCCATTATTTCCATAAATAAAATGCCAATAAATGCCACATGCCTTTCAAAAGCCTTTGCTAATTTCCATATCCATTAATAAACCAAATGAACACCCACTAGGATGTTTTTCCCAAATTCAGCTTGGAATACATATCCCATGACCAAGGTCTTATTTCGCCTTTATTAAGTTTTACAGGTATTTTGACCAGGACTGTTACAACATTCTTGCAATATTTTGAAGTCTGCCTATAGTTTACTTTAAATAAAATATAATGGTGTAGATATTTCCTCTAATATACTAGAATGATTTATGTGGTTAGGAGTTTCATAAAAAGTTTCTCTATAAAAGGAGCAATGCAATTCACACACACACACACACACATATTTTGTTCCTTTGAAAAACAATGTTCCTTTTTATGCAGGCATAATAAAATGATAGTGAATTAAAAGTTGTCCAAGACAGCTGAATCTCCTTATAAATAGCTACAGATTAAACTCCAAAATATTTGTCCCATTCATCTAGTTTAACACAATGATATATTCACCAAAGATTTGTAATTTTTGGGTACCTTGATCAGGTGATAGACTGAGAATATTGACAACAACTTTAAAGTCACCAGATGAAACTTATTGTTTGTTACTAGCTTTAAAATATACAACATAATGCTCATCTAGATGTATCACTCTGTCAACTTCACAAATAGAGGATCCCCTTGACAAGCCCAATAGAAATAAGCCTATGCACCACTCTTATCAATTTGTTCCTTAAATACTTGTCTTTGGAATTTTTCCTTTGTAATTTGCAGAAAACTATACTCTATACTACACATGGAATAAGAGGCATCATCCTACCTGTAAAAGTTTGTACGATTTGCGATAACCAGAAACTTTGAGAACATATCAAAGGTAACGTTTTCCCTTTTTTAACACTCATTTATACTAGTAAAGCTAACATTCCTCATACGTCTCTAGCTTGAACTATCTAGTCTTGATTGTGAGAAGTCCATCAATTTCACATCCTCTAGGTTGTTGCAGGCTAACTTCAATGGATGTAACTTGTCAAATCCAAGATGTTTTGTTGGAAATAGTTTTTCCTACATTTCTCTTCATTGGTTCATTTTTGTTGCAATGCAAAAATTCCCCCCATACATAGTAGGGGATCCTTTGCAAATGCAACACACATATCATCTTCATATTTCTAACTCAAAATGTTTTTGTTCTGTCACCTCATCCTTTTTAATATTTCATGTAGATCCTCTAGGTTTGAATCACTCTGTCACTGAGATTTTATTTGCTCCTAAATCATAGATTTTAGGCTTTAGTTTTGTCTCAAGCCACTCAATTCACACATTTCTAATGTTTCATATGTCTGCCACACATATAAAAAAGACACAACTTCCCAAAGCAACCATTGGTGGCAGGAATAATCAACCTAAGCAAGTACGTTGTAATTTGAAACATTTTCTTCTAGGTTATATGGATAAACAAATTAAAACAATGTATGGGTTTCTACTTCCATATTCATAATTCCAAACCATAAGTTACATGGCATAACACATGATATGAACTGGATCTTTTGGAATCGTCTTCCAGGTAAGGCTTTTTCCCAACTCCAACAAATTAGCCCATTACAGTCCATGGAAATGAATGTTTGAAAGTGTTCAAACTACTTTTTTGGTTTGATATCACAACCTTTGTTACCATAGTATTCAAAAATGGAACCGGTGACTGATTAGTCCACCTAATAAACTGAGTTTCAAACTGGAACCGGTTAGATCTCATTGAACCGATTTAAAGAAAAACATGATATAATTAAACTATTTTTAAAATTTAAAACCATGATTCCAAACTAATAGACACAAAATATGCAAATTTTTCTCATATATATACCATGTAAAGGTGAATATATCAAAATGTCACCAAGTGCAATACATATCAACAACAAATATATAATCAATGAGGCTCTAAATGATCTCTAGAGTCCAAAACCAAAGCCTACAAGCTATGGGGCCACTGGGCTACTGCAAGTCTACATATATGATATTAGTGATCAACATTATCACTTGAAACTTCTCATCATGATCAAACTCAGTTGGTTGAGTCTCGACTCCGAAACATTGCAACTATTTGAGTCACAAACTTTTCTGCTAATTTAGTGACTTGAGTCTCAAACTTCTGAAGGTATTATGCCCTAGTATGCCCTATTACTTCATTTGGTGCTCCACATGGCTTTATATGGCCTCCTATCCCAGCCAAGTGTTGCTTTAACTTGTTAAAATCCCTTCCTTCAATAGAGTTTTGGCAATATTTGCAGATCATTTTTCCATTGATCATATCACAATGAGTCCATGCAGTATCCTTGGATTTTGGAGACATGGTGGTTACTACTTATCTCAAGCTCTCTGTTATTCCATTACTCCAACAAAAAGTCAGCACACTCCAAGCTCACAATGAAGCTCACAAAAACTCCAAATGAGACGTGTGAGGCAAACAAGAGGGGAGACCTCCTTTTATTGGCTTGGAAGGGTTGTTTTTGGAGGGAAAAAAACCCTTATTTCCCCTCCAAACCACCTCACAAGCCCCCAAGAATGCGTTTGGTGGGTCCACGACTGATCTGGCAATGAATTAGTTGATTTATGACAAAATCGACCAGTTTATGGGAAAATTGGTCGGTTCTATCATAAATTGGCTTATTTATACCTTGTTTGTCTAAAAAAAGGGCGAATGAGGGTGGTTCATCAGGTTTTTTGACCGGTTTGGTTGGTTTGGCCATTGGCCAGTTTGACCGATTTCTTGTTCAGACTGAATGATTTTTAATATTATGTTTGTTACAGTCGTCAAATCCAGTTGCTTAATATGGGTGTGAAATGCCTTTTTGCTCATCCCACTTTTGCCTACTTGGGAGTCATAATAGACCAAATCTATATCATTTCTATTTATTAGAGTTATAGGGCTTTGAATTACATTAGTACTATGGAGTTGGTTAATAAGAGAGATTGATTAGGTTTAAATTTCAAAATGCTTGTTTCTTTGTTGTCTATATTAGTAAGTTAATGGTGATTGATGATGATGGAGATAATTCCATTTTACATCTCTACATATACATATGGTACAGAGTAGTATCTGTCCTCCTTCCTCCCTCTGAATGATGATATACCCATGTTTAGTTGTTTTTAGGGTTTACCTCTTTCTACTCAAGACATATTATCTTGATTTTTATTT
The DNA here is from genome assembly GCA_000404065.3 of Pinus taeda. Lineage (NCBI taxonomy): Eukaryota > Viridiplantae > Streptophyta > Pinopsida > Pinales > Pinaceae > Pinus > Pinus taeda. The sequence goes on along the minus strand of APFE030842459.1, from coordinate 13,485 downwards.
GTATTACTTTTGTCATTTGGGAGTTTCCTTGGAACTCTCACATCACTATTGTGGTTTGTTGTACTCTCTAGTCCTATGGACCTATTTTGGTCACTTGTGGGACTCGACATCAATCGAGTTCCATTAATTTCACTATGGAATGTGAATTTGATGGTAGATTTACTTTCCTCGATGTTCTTGTTTAAGGAAGAGATGATGGTTCTTTTTCCCACAAAGTTTTTCGGAAGAAAACTCACACTGAGCAGTAACTTCATGCTAGTTCCCATCATTTCCATGCTAAAAAATTAGGTGTTCTCAATACCTTCGCCACAAGGGCATTAAAAATTTCTGATGAAAACCACCTAAAAAGTGAGAAGATCCATCTCCTTACTGTTTTTATTAGGAATGTGTATAGTCAGCACTAGTGTCTTAAGGCCTTATGAAAAAGGTCCTAGAATTAAGAAATATCAGAAGGATCGAATTTCAGGGGTTCTTATTCCCTTTATCCAAGGGACCATAGACAAGACCACTAAAATCCTGAAGAAGCATAGATTTCCCTCTATGTTTATTCTCCTAAACATGATTCGTAGCTCCCTTAGATCTACAAAGGACCTTGTGGACCCAAAATATGGGACAGGTGTTTATATAAACCCATGCTCCTGTAGGACGCCGTACATTGGTGAAACTGGCTACTCAATATGTCAGAGAATCCATGAACACACAACCGACATCAGGCATAGAAGCTCCTCCTCCTTAGCTTTGGTAGAACATGATGAAAAGACAAACATCACATCTGCATTAAGGAAGCCAAGGTCATTGCAAGGGTTGACCATTTTCATCACCGTAAATTCAGAGAGGCTTTGGAAATTGAAAGGAGGCGTAACAATCTAAATAGAGATGATGGTTGGGTTATTAGCAGGTGTTGGGTCCATGCCTTGTCCTCTTAGGCATTTAGAATTAAATTTTATTTTATTTTCTCTTTTTTCCTCTATTTGTTTATTTATTATTATTACTCTTCCTTTCATTTTCATTTATTTTATGCTATCTTTTTTTTTTTCATTTTTGATTCGCTTTATTTCTATTTTTTTTATTAATTTGTTGTCTATCTAGTTAGGTTTGAACCTTTATTCATTTTTTTGTTGTTATGAGTTATTAGTTTTATTGTTTGTGTTATTTCCATTAGAATTTGCTTTTGACTATAGAGGATTGGATTAATTTAATTTATTTTTGATATTATAATTATTCCTGTTCACTAGTTAGGTTTGACCGCTTTTTAGTTATTAGTTTCATTGTTTGAATTTTTAAGATTGCCCTTTTGAGTTATTTCCTTATGCGTTTTATTTTTTTTAAGATTTAAGGAACTTCATCTTCATCATGTCCAACATATCAGCCTGATCGGGGCGAGGAATTGAACTTGTGACTTCACATCAAGGAATGTCTTAACAAAGTACCTGATCACCATCTATCCAAGAGGCTGTGGACTCCTTAGACATTTCTTTTAATTATAAAGGATCATTTAATTTAATTCTTAGAAGAAAATAATATTGTTCTTAATTTAAACAATATCAATAATAGTAATTTATATTTATTCCCTTTTTCCAGCCAAGAAAATTAAATAAAAAATATAAATTCTTCAGTCAAAACTAGTCGTTATATTCTAATAGCTAGTAAACATTTCTTGTCATCTATTTAAGTTGATGCCGTGATTTGGTTCCTTATATTGTCCTAAAGATGAACCACGCTAGTTAGTTCGAAACGCGTCGACTAAAAGTCTCCTATATGATTTTTACCGAAAGATCTCTCGATATTCATGGATCATAGAAGCCTAAATTATGATATTAATAAATTTGTATGATCTTCTCTTATAAGGCTTTAAAGGTATCCTCAATGTTTTTGTAGTCTCTCCAGGTCTTTTTTTCTCAAAGCATGCATGCATATGGAATAATGTTCCTTTGTATTTGTCTCTGGCCCTACAATTGCAGTCTTTGGCCCTACAACTACCAACCATAATATCATAATGAGAGTTATAGGTTGTGGCATTATAACAATGGGTTCAATACCAAAACCTATCAACTCTTTGATCCTTTTTACCATATTGTTGTATTAGTTGACATGCCCAAATCTAATAGACTTGGAAATTTTTCATCTGATACACTTCCAACTCTGAATAGAGAAACTGTTGCTTACTCATAGGCCAAGAAAATCTTATCGGTTGATTAATAACTGCATGTGTCAACAAGGTAAAATTAAATTTTGCCTGTCCTTAAATGTGTGATAGCTACAATAGTCTTTTTAATTTTATTTAACTCATCTTCACTGCATTCCAAACATTGACTACACTTCTTCATGCTTCCTGTTTGAGAGCTTCCATTATTATTTCAACCCATGTCACTTCTGTTAGACTAGAATACCTGAGGGAATTTGAGCCCAAAATTATAGTAATCTCTCTCTAAATTGGAATTGTTGGGAGGGAAACTTATATAACTTGGATAATAATTGGTTTTGCTTTGAACAAAAAAATTCAAGAATCAGTGCATAGAAATCAAGTGAACAGGAGAAACTCAATTCTTTGACTTAAAATTGTGCCATCAAAGTAAATAGGAGGAGCCCATAGTTTAACGAGCATAAACTGACAGTTGTAATTTTGCACACTTTCAAGATATTGAATCCCTTGGACCGATAGAAATCCCCTCTTCCGAGCATAATATTTTATAACTAAACAAACCTCACTCTCCACCCCACCCAAAAATATATTTATTATGATTGGTACATTCAAATATAGAACAACAATAACAACAACAAGGTTTTTGAAAAATAATTAGAATTTAAACAACTAGCTTATTATAGACATTTTTGGGCACTGCAACCCCAATCATAAGTGTCCATAAACTGAGGGCTCCTAAGTCCCTAAAAGTGTTGCTTCACTGCCTAAAGGAACAAGGTCAGCTAATTACATCATCTCCCAGAAGTTCTCCACTAAAAACTGCTCAAAAATGGTCAAAACTGGACTATCACTGAATACCCAGTGCAAGAGGGTGCATGCCATATCACCTTCCAGTGTACAGGGTGTGATGCTATGAATGGCCCCTCTGTAAGGGGGATGGGGGGTGCGATGCTCGGCGAATGGACAAATGAGAGACAATTGCGACCGGTGGAAGATTATCGGCATCTTCCAGAAGCTTCCCTCTGACACTTGCCTCTCTTTTTTCGACCAGGGATGAGTAAGAGATCATCAGTCTCCAAGTGGAATCAAGAACTATCAGAGAGAGGACACTAATCAAAACCCCAGAAGATGACTCACCCCCCTATAATCATCTATATATGGATCCCTCATCATAGAGATCCAGAGGCTGGAATCTTGTATCTTGTAGAGAAGTGTTGTTGGTTTTCTGGTGAAACTTCATAGTGTTGGGTGATCTAAGATTTACTTGAGGTGAAGAAGGGATTTCTTGCAGGAGGATGATGCTGGGTCAGAACTATTGGTTGTAATCCTCTTGCTATTCTTGATATTAATAAAGCTATTCAAGTTTTCCTCCATATTCTTGTATGTTTGATTATATATGCATTTGTATGGTTAATACATATTTGGTCCTGTGTTATTTATGAATATAGATCTCTGTTCTTCGATAGTAGTAGGCTGCTTTGATTCCATAGGTGCTCTTTGAAGCTGGGCAGACGAAGAAGAAGTGGCAAACATCTATCAGGAAGGAAAGGAATCAAATAAGGAACCAAGCGCAAGACTAAGGTTGGTTCCTTAGTCTTGAAACAAACTCGCAGTCGACCTTCTCCCCAGAACTTCAGAAGAAGAAGCTCATTTCTTGGAACTAATCCAATTGGATGAAACTCGTCACGATGCAAATTCGGCTAATGAAGCTCATAAGAAACGAGTCAAACCGCAGTTCGACAAAAATGTCAAACCTCGTGTCTTCTCAGAAGGTGACCTGGTCTTACTTTACAACCAGGAATCCGATAAGTTGGGAGCAGGGAAATTCAAATCGTTATGGATGGGTCCTTATATTGTTAAGCGTGTATTAGCAAAAGGAGCCTACGAATTGATGGACTATGATGGGATTCCACTGGCGCAACCTCGCAACAGGTTGTACCTCAAGCGTTACTATGCTTAATTCCACATAGTAATCCTTATGCTTTTGTTACATTTTTGTTTTCGATAAGAGTAATTATTTTGGTTAGGTAATCCACTTTTTTGCATTCATTGCAGATGTCAAACCTATTGGAATCATTTGTTGGATATGCCGATGGAGCGAGTCGTAGTTCGTGGAACCTATCTTCTGCGGCATGGGCTATTTTCGATCCCAGCGGCGGGTTAGTAAGTTTCAGAGGGGTATGTATTGGTCAATCGATGAACAATATCGCTGAATAAAATGCGTTAATAGAAATCCTCTCTGATGTTGTCACACATGGCATATGCCAACTTGTCGTCAGGCTAGACTCACAACTCGTCATTCTACAACTCACTAGTATCTATTCCGTACGGAATCCAGCCATCTATCGCATGTTCCTGAGAGTCAGGATTTTGGAAAGACAATTTGATTTCATTCAATATCAACATATTTACAGAATTTTAAACACATTGATAGAATCATTGGAAAATTATGTGTTAGATAGACATTTGCGACATTTATAAAAGAGAAGCATCACATCAATATATGCACATGATCATGTAACTTAACCAAAATAAAGCTCCGAAAATCAAAAATATATACATAACTGTTTATAGTTTATACATAATGTTCTATAACTAAGACAAAATCGGTCAAATGACCCAAAAATCAAAATGTTAGGGGGCACCCTAGTCTAATGATGATGGTGATAACAAGTCACCGCCTGTGCAATCATGCGTAAAAGCCTAGTCCATCGACTCAACACGCCAGTAGTATGTCGTTGCAACCGCAGAGACAGCTCATCGGTCCTCACATCCGGGATACCAAGAGTGAGACCCTCGACCTAATCTTGTAGTGCTGAAAGAGTCACAACCACGTCAAGGTTGCGAAGGATGGCCCTCCCCACAGTCTCTCCTGCTAGAGCAGCCGCTGATTCTCTGCGGCGTACTTCTGGTCGAACTGGTCCAATATCTACATGAGCACATAAGTTTTGATTAGTCTTGATCAGAGGAAACATAAGAACATTATAAGAACAATAAACAGAGATATGGTCAGAAGTTTATCCATAGCACCCCACTGCTCGCCGGCCGGCAGCACTAAATCCAGGTCACCCCGAAAATCCATGCCAGCATATGGAAACTTGGTGTAAACCATCTCCTGATGATCGAACCACTCTAAGAAAGTATCAAAAAAGGAAATCTGAGGCTGGCCAACATGACGAGACATGAGGTCAACCCATCTCTGCATCCTTGGTTCAGTCGGTGGAGGTAGGCTAAGTGAGATGTACTGCAGCTGCATCAATGGGATCTTCTCCAAAACGAAAGCGGTCAAAATAGAACCATAGCCAAAATTCTTGGATCTTCCGCTTTTCACCTTGGTCAGTTGTTCTTTAATCACAGAGAGTACTGCATCACACCAGTTGAACACCTTCGATTCAAGGCATTCCAAAGCATACTACATGTAAGACCTGTTAGCTATGTGAAGAGTTGAACTGCCAGCCAGTCTAGCAAAAGTGAATAGAATGGCCCTCAAGGGCCGGTCAGTGACATCTCAGATATTGATCTTGCCATCCTTACTCGGTTGAGATCCCTCTCTACAGTGCCAGCGAATATACTCCATCACGGACTCACCCCCGCAGGCGGGACCCGATAATGAGAAAGGGGCACCATGCCTTGATAAACCAGTCAAAATATAGATTTCCACGATAGTCAAGGGGATCGATTTGCCCCTAATATGGAACACCTGGTTGGTAGGATCCCAAGCATTAAGGAAATATTGCAACAAGTTGATTTGTTGCCTCATGCTAGAGATGCGGAAAAGCTTCAACAGGCCACAGTTCCACAATGCAGTTACCATGCTCGAATCATGTAAAGCAACTGTGTCCTCATCTTCATGCTCGCGTTCTCACCATGTAACAACCATTTTTCTCCGATGAATCTCTGAAAAGCAAACAAGAGAAGAGTCAGGATCTTGATTTGGTAAAAAATAGGAAAACATCTATGAGAAAGTTGTGCAAAAAGTTTCCTCCTTGCGCCCATCGCACCCTAGCAGTGTACTGGGAGTGATGCATACTGACTAGTCAGTGAGAAGGCCAGTATGCAACGCACCTTTCGATTAAGGAAGGGTGTGATGGAGCCAAGGAGAGTTGTTCAAACCCCAGAGGCTCAAAAAAGTAATAAAATAGGCTCAGAATTCAAAAAGAAAATAATGCAATTGAAGAGCACAATTTTAGCTCCTACCTGGTCCAGACGGCGTCAAGAATTGTCCACAGAATCTCCCGGAATCAGCTAGTGAAAATCTGGGGAAAAAGCACCTCCAGAGCTCCAACAAACCAAGTTCAAATGAAATGGTAAAATGAGAGGTAAAAGTCACTTTTAAATTACCATTCACGTAATTCAAGTAAGTTATTAGTGTTCTTAACTCATTTATAAAGCATATGTTTTCATTTCTAATCAGTTTGATGAATCAATTGAACAGGTACTACAATCTTTGAAAGAACAAAATTCTAATGGTGAATCAAGGGATCAATGACCATTATCATGAGCAGTTTTAATGCAGAATTCAAGCTCGTTAAAAAATAAACATAAGAAATGAGCAAATGTTTCCCCGAGAGTTTAAGCTCATTAAAAAATGAACCAATTTTCCAGTAAATAACCATTGTGAATGTATTATCATCATCTTTTGAACCTTGGTCATGTTCTCACCATCACCTCCACTCTGTTTTTTAGCTAATCATTCACCTCCATTTGATTGTTTACCCTTTCGAGGAACATATGCGAAGAGTGATTCTATTAGCCATCCTTGTGACACTGCCGTGATTGGAAAATTCCAACCCTTACCTGGAATCAGCTGCTACCCAAAATCATCACTCGTTCCTCAAAAAACGAGTCTCCTTTAAGCTCTTTTCAACTGACTCGTAAAATATGAAAAGATTCCTGAGCAATTAGCCTCTCCGGCTCATTAACTTCATCGGAAGTGCTATCCCTCCTCTAGATTTTAATCTTTTTTGGACTGGAGGGATTATTACACAAAACGATCGAGCGCTTGTCTTATTCGGCTCGTTAAAATTACCGAACATTCATCCCTTTCGTATTATTTTACGCTTTTTCGAACTTAAGGGATTATATGACGAAAAAGAATCTTTGGAGTTTCCTTTTTGTCCCTTTCAAACTCTCTAAAATTGAAAAGGACCGAGTTATCTTTATCGTTAAACTCGTTAAAACTGAATAGCAACAAACTCGTCCAAATGGACGAGAACGAGTTTCACTGTCGCTAGGCTCGTTAAAATATAGCGACAGGTTCGCCCGAAGGGCGAATTATAGAACAAGCATATGTTATCCTCCTCAAGCTTGAAAAAAATAAAGAGCTACTGGTCAACAATGACTGGGGAAAATTGGGAAGAAAACTTGAAAAAACTTTATTAGTAGCAAGTCGCTCTTGAACATGACACTTTCTCTCTGCATCTGAGTCGGGTTAAGTTGTTCCGTTCACTGGTCATATCACCATTGGTCCGTCATGCCATCCATCTTTGGGGTTAATGCTACCAATCCATCGTGAGTTTCATTGATATGTTCAAGAGAAGTCATTCAGAGAATTCACCTGTGTCTCACCCACTGCAATACATTCATGCTCCATTCTTTCATGACCGCCACCCTGAACCCTGTATCATCAAATCGTTTTCACCTCCAAAATAATTTGCTTTGTTTCGTGTCGTAGATGTGGGATTCATCAAGGCCCTCCTACGACGGGTCACTTCTTGTCGACATCAACTCATTATCCAAGAATTCGACCTAGGAACAACCCTTTCAGTACTTTGAAGCTTGCATGCCTCAATGGCAAGTTTCTCACTTTTAGCGACAGGTTTACATTAATGGCCTTCGACCGAGAGATTTTGCGTGGTGTTCGACGCCATGTCCTTTTTCACACCATGCGAATTGTATTGTAGTACCTTGAGGGTCATTGTCATTATTGGTGATTCCTCTCGCGCCTGTTAACAACTTACATCATTGGCTGGTAATCAGGCGATGTCTTTCCATGTTCGACTCCAGAACATTTTTCACATGGATCGACTTGTACTCCGAGTGAAGATTGAACGAGTTTTGAAGACCCGAGATCTAGTTTCATCCATCTGGGCTGCGATATATTCAAGAATATAAAGACATCAAATGTACACCATTTCCAAATAGATGATCATCCTAATCAAAGGATGATGAGTCCGAATCATCAGTCTGCTACACAGACGATTGTCTATCCTATGTACATGAAATTGAATTTATAAAGCTAAGCATGGGAATGCCCGCCTCAGCTAGATAATGAAAAAATGTTATGAAGATAATGTATTGTATTGTATCTTATTACAGGTCACCTCCCAGCTTGGAAAAAAACTTCGGATCCTCATGGTAAAGCATTTCACCCGACATCAAAATATTAACGCCCTCATGCTTTAGCGGGCAACTGTTATAGACATTTTTGGGCACTGCAACCCAAATCATAAATGTCCATAAACTAAGGGCTCCTAAGTCCCTAAAAGTGTTTCTTCACTACCTAAAGGAACAAGGTCAGCTGATTACATCATCTCCCAAAAGTTCTCCACTAAAAACTGCTCAGAAATGGTCAAAACTGGACCATACTGAATGCCCAGTGCAGAGGGTACGATGCATATCACCTTCCCAGTGTAAAGTGTGCGATGCATACTGAATGGCCCCTATGTAGGGTGCAATGGGTGAGAATGGAAAAATATTAGAGATAGTTTGCAAGGTGGAATATCATGGAATCTTCCAAAAACTTCCCCTCTGACACTTGCCTCTCTGTTTTCGACGAGGGATGAGTAAGAGATCATCAGTCTCCAAGTGGAATCAAGAACTATCAGAGAGAGGACATTAATCAAAACCCCAAAAGATGACTCACCCCCCTAAAATCATCTATATATGGATCCCTCATCATAGAGATCCAGGGCCTAGAATCTTGTATCTTGTAGAGAAGTGTTGTTGGTTTTCTGGTGAAACTTCATAGTGTTGGGTGATCTAAGCTTTACTTGAGGTGAAGAAGGGCTTTCTTGCTGGAGGATGATGCTGGGTCAGAACTATTGATTGTAATCCTCTTGCTATTCTTGATATACTCAGGATTACAACCAACAGTTCTGACCCAGCATCATCCTCCAGCAAGAAAGCCTTCTTCACCTCAAGTAAAGCTTAGATCACCCAACACTATGAAGTTTCACCAGAAAACCAACAGCACTTCTCTACAAGATACAAGATTTCAGCCTCTAGATCTCTATGATGAGGGATCCATATATAGATAATTGTAGGGGGGTGAGTCATTTTATTGGGTTTTGATTAGTGTCCTCTCTTTGATAGTTCTTGATTCCACTTTGATACTGATGATCTCTTACTCATCCATGGTCGAAAACATAGAGGCAAGTGTCAAAGGGGAAGTTTCTGGAAGATTCCATGATCTTCCCCCTCGCAAACTGTCTTTGCCATTTGTCCATTCTCGCCCATCGCACCCTACAGAGGGGACATTCAGTACGCATCGCACCCTTTACACTGGGAAGGTGATATGCATTGCACCCTCTGCACTGGGTATTCAGTATGGTCCAGTTTTGACCATTTTTGAGCAGTTTTTAGTGGAGAACTTCTAGGAGATGATGTAATCAACTGACCTTGTTCCTTTAGGTAGTGAAGCAACACTTTAAGGGACTTAGGAGCCCTCAGTTTATGGACATTTATGATTGGGGTTGCAGTGCCCAAAAATGTCTATAAAGTTTTTCTGAGTTTGAAACAAAGAAAATATGAAGAAGTTATGACTGAAATAGCGTAAAAAAAAAATAGGGTATGCAATCACTTCCAAGAAGTGTAACTTTACAGCTAGAGGTTGGATATGACAACCCCAACCATGGTTCTCTCATGAAATGCAATGTAAATATTGTTATAAGAAAAAAAGGACCGAGGCAAGGGCACTGATTCCAAAGCTGAAGAGGTTGCTTGCTTGGGATTTATATGGTTTCTTATGCAGGAAACTGAATTGTTTTGACAACCATTAAAGGGTGGTTGGTGTGTTTAACTGGATTGGTTTCCTAAAGTTAATGGGAATGTAAGAGAAGAAAATAGGCCATGCTGCCTTGGAGAGCACTCACAAGACAAGGATGACATAAATTAATGAAGGGAACTGTTTTGTCAGCTAGGACATTAACATTCAAAAACTGCACAAGAGAAGGAAAACGGGGTTGCTCGACCTCAGTCAAGACATTCACTTACACTCCTTACTCCTAGACACTCATTCATGCAAACATAAGAGGACCTGTATTCAAAAATAGAGGATGAGGAACAACAAATAAAATTGCAGGAAGACAAGACAAGACAAGACAAGACAATGGTTATTTATATTGGCAAGGATGACAATAGGATGATCCCTCCCAGGTGAGGAATAAGGCCTCTCGATTCCCTGCATTTCCAGAGGGTGGAGATGGTATTTCTCTGGAATCCCTTGATGGTTTGGATGGAGGATTGTTCCTTGGATTCCTGGAAGGAGGGTATTTGAAATCATCCTTTCTGTTTGATTTTACAGTGGATTCTGGAGTCCCAAAAGTGGGTGGAATCGTTGTCTTTTGTTGGAAGGGTGGAGACTTGTTCTTTGGATTCCTTTTGTATTGACTAGCTAGAGAGTGGAGGAAACAAGCCTCTAGATTCCCTGTGCACTATTTATATTCTAAGTGGAGTGGGTCGAAGAAGGAGGTCCTATGGAGTCCCTGTTTCAGCTGGAAATTGGTGTTTTCATCCTTTAAGCAAGCCCCTCGGTCTTTGGAATCTGGCTCAAGGGTGGCTGTTGCAAGTGAGCTTGGTTGAAGCTATCCATGGTTGGGTGGAGAGTCCTTATTCTAGGCTTAGTTTCCTATTATATATATATATATATATATATTCTCGTTATGCTTATACTCTGGTTACAAAAGGAGACTAAGTGCATGCGTAGACGGAGTGTATTGCACCAACTAGTCTTTCTGAAAATGTGCTCTACCCACGATCTATATATATATATATAATATATATATATATAATATATATATATTATATATATATATATATAATATATATATATATTATATATGAAAGTGTGCTACAGGTTGAGAGTCGGGATGATGTGTCCTAGAGGCTCATCCTCGGAAGCCCAAGAGGCGCATGCTAAAGGAGCGTTGGGGTGTTGGGACCAAGATGATGTGTCCTGGAGGTCCCCCCCTTGGGGATGTGAATGGGGGAGTAGTTAAATAGCATTGAGATGTCTCAATGAAGGATGTCGTGGCACCAAAACACCATGGACCAATGAGAAGCTAGGGACGTGCGAAGGTGTGTCCCACTAGTCCATGTAGACCTGAAGGTTTACACCCTAGAAATGCAAGGTGAAGAAGTCAAGGTGACAGCTAGGGTTATGGGAGCGGGATGATGTGTCCCGGAGGTCCCACCACAGATGTTCAAAGGGGATCAAGGATCGAAGGCACTAGGGTGAAGCGGTGTTATGACGTGTCAACTCGAGATTTGTTTTCGTGACCAAAGTAGAAGGCATCATCATGTATTGGCCATGGTCAATGCCTGTAGTGAAATAATTGTTGGGGGCGAGAACTTGTGCATTGATTGGACAATGGAGGATCACCATCAGATTTCGATGTTGTGCACCCCCCCAGGGTGATGTCATCAGGGAGGGAAACCCCTCCCACCTTATGACGTTAGTGAGGTGGAGTAACTGCTATGAAAGTTGTTGATTGGTTGCACATAATCCTAACCGTCAGATCTGTTAATGGATGGTGGGGTCTGCTAGATTAGGAGGCATGGTGATCCATTATTGGTGCCAGGGATTAGTGGATGGTGGGATGGTCTGAGGTGCCAAAGCAGAAGTGGCATGGACAATTTCTAATGGCTCTAGGGATGCACATGTGGTGTGCAAGCCATTGCAGGCATGGCACTCACCAATATCATAGTTAGGGAATTTATAAAAATATATAATATGTATGGGATTATATATATATATATATATATTATATATATATATATATATATATATATTATATATATATATATATTTATATATATATTATATATGTATGTATGTATATATATATATATATGTATGTATATATATATATTACATATATATATATATAATATTTATATATATATATTATATATATATGTTATATATATATATATATATATGTATTATATATATTATATATATATATATATTATATATATATATATATATACAAGTTTATAACATTGTATAAATAATAGTGGTTGTCGAGGCCTTAGGTGGTTGTCAAGAACTTAGTAAGGGTCATTTAAACAAATAAAATACACACATATATGTTGGGACTCGCAATTGATCAGTTTTTAACCCTATCTTTTGCCATATATTTATCCTTTTTACAGTAATAAGCAAAAGCTTTTATTTCATAAAGATATATTAACCCCCAAGGTATGAAGTGACCTTCCGCAAATCTATATTTAATTGTTTACTTCATATTCGTAAGTATCTTTTCATTTATCTATGGAAATGCTGACTAGAATCGTTAAACAACTGTCATAAGCTTACAGGAGTATAGTGAACAGTTGCTGCAACACGAGTAACAGCAACTGCGCAGCTGCCACAATACCAGCAACAGAAATTATCCAAAGTAGCTATTTTGTAGCCACGAACAACAGATGGCAGCTATCCAAAATATGATAACGTGGCATAATCAAGCGGAAGAATAGAGAAGGAGCATACAGTCAGCATGAACAGCATGGGGAAACAGCGAAGGAAATAGCAATCCTGAGAAGACGATCAGTTATTCACCGTGTACAGCCGAAGCTCCAGAAAAGGATGTATTATCATATGGTTGTAACAGCATTCTAATTTGCTTATTTTTAAACACACAGTATTAACTGAAAAGCTGTAATATTCTATTGTAAGTAGATATCTCCTCTATAAAGAGGAGACATCTACATGAAACGGGGGATAGTCAGTCTGTAATCAAGTTTTGAAGAACATCAGCGAGTCTGAGTTCGATTGTACTTAATCTTTTTGGCAGATAAATATAAACTGGTTCTGAGCACTTAAATCTGTTTCCTTCTTTTCGGGGAATCTTGTGAGAAGGACTGGGCCCACCTTCCTCACAAGATTCACCCATTTGTTTTCCTGTTGATTGTGTAGATGTATGGTAAGTTCTTCTCGACACTCTGTGTGGATTTAACAGTATTACCTCTGGCATTCTTTGTTTTACAAAGTACTCTGTTTCATTGCTTTTTGAGTTTGTTTCTCACCGGTGAATGAGAGTGCTGTGTGCGTTAGCACTTCTGATAACAGAGGCAGGTGCTGGACGTCCCCATCAGGAGGATAGGGTCCTGGTCCTCTG